>PVJA010004768.1:30587-83611 GCA_004027025.1 Myocastor coypus | reverse complement strand
CCCTGTGCACCAGGAGGTGCGGGAGGCAAACACAGAGGCTTTGTGGAGGACAGAAAACAGCGACCTCTGTTGGCACTCAGGCCCACCCACTTCTCTGGTAAGAAGTTTGCAGGCAAGTAAGAATCAGTTTCACCTACGAATGGTTGTGATGTAAGGGAATGAAACTCCCAACCTAAAAGGTACCTGGAATATGTTAGTGTTCTCTAAAACTGAAGAATGAATTTTAGGAATAAACTGAGGTTAGGAGCAGAATATTGGAGAAAGAAAGCTCCTGTACTAAAAAGGGACAAAGGGGTAACCCAAAACAGTTGCCCCAGGAAGCTGTCTCTTCCAGAGGAAAATGTGGTAACTTGCTTAGGTGGGCATGAGTGGGACAAAACGATGGTCAACCAATGAGATTACAAGCACCACTGATCAGGTAAAACAGGTTAAATACAGAAACAAATGGGGAAGCGAGTCACATAGCAAGCAGGTACAAATATAGAACACAAGTTTATCCAGTAGCCAGCCGGTAGCAGTTGGATTAGTGACTCTTCCTGGCTTCCTCAACGTGATAATCAATCCTGGATGCTTATCTTTAGGGAGGTCAGCATTTGTGTGATCTTTGGTCTTTAGCTCTGGCCCACAGCAGGAGCATCCATCTCTCTTACAGTTGCAAGGTGTCTTGTCTTCTGTGCTGTCTCCTTGTGGGCCTGGCCGTGTCTGACTGCATATAGTTTTGGGGGTTCTTTTTATGTTGTTGTTTTGTTTTTTGTATTTTATGGAAGGGTCATCTGGGCGTGGTGGTGCACGCTTGTAATCTCAGCACTTGGGAGGCTGAAGCAGGAGGATGGATGTTAGTTCAAGACCAGCCTGGGCTACAAAAGTGAGCTCAAGACCAGCCTGAACTGCTCAGTGAGACCTTGTCTCAAAAAAAAGGGGGGAGGGGAGGGTCTACAGGGTGTTCAGGGGCTCACTACTACATTGGACTCACAGTGATCATCCTGTTTACAGCCTTCCAAGAGCTGGAATTACAGGCAAGCACCACCATGCCCAGTCTCCATTGCTGTCTCAGTGCACCCAAGGTGGGGCCAGCATGGCAGGCGATTGAACTCCTGGCCCCTGTGCCTACTTGCAGGCACTTTACTCCACTGAGCTATTTGGCTGGCTCTGCATATAGCATTTCTATCTAATTCAGCTGCCTATAACAGATAGACGGATGGATGCATGGATGGATGGATGGATGGATGGATGGATGGATAGATGGATGAATTGATAGATGGATGGATGGACGGACAGATGAGTGTGTGGGTGAATATTATATTTCCCCGAAATTACCTAAATAAATTTTCTTAAAACCAAATGAGAGGGCCAGCGAGATAGCTCAGCATTCTAGAGCGCCTCCTTAGGCAACTGCAGGGACCCCCCAGCACCACATGCTGCGCCAGCTCCACTGGCAGGGCAGGTTGAAGTGGCCATTAAATAAATAAATAAATACATACATACATACATACATACATAAAATTTTAAAAAGAAAGAAAGAAACCAAATGAGAAACAATGCATTACAATTAAAGTTGAAAAACAGTTCTCATCTAAATTGTCTACCTAGAAAACATATACACCAAGTGCCAGGAATCTTGATCATTTGTTTGTTTGTTTGTTTTTGAGACACAGTTTGGCTACCATAGTTCAGGGTGGCCTTGAGCTCACTGTGTAGCCACAGGTGTGCTTCATCACGCCTGCATCTTCTCAGTCTTCCCAGCACTGTTTCATCTTGTGTGGCCTTAATGCTGCTGACGCTGTTCCCCTGCAGTTCTCAGCACCCTGTTCTCAGAGCCTTTCCCTGTCCCAAGCCAAACCCACTGCCATCCTTTCTTTGTCCTCCCTGGCCTGGCCATCACCACAGTTCTTTGTCCCCAAGCCACTGCATTGAACAGCTCTGCTGCCATTGTGACCGGTGGTTTCACAGAGCATATTTTCTTGGTTCATGCTGTTGCGCCTTTTTTCTGAATCTCATTCTTTTTTTTTTTTTTTTTTTGTCTTTTTGAGACAGGGTCTCGCTATGCAGTTGAGGCTGGTCCTGCGCTCCCTTTTGTAGCCCAGGCTGGTCTCAAACTCGCACCAATCCTCCTGCCTCAGCCTCCCAAGTGCTGGGATTACAGGCGTGAGCCACCACGTCCAGCTTCATTCATTTTTAAAAGCCAACTAATATTCCACTGCTGCTGGTACAAACCATATTCCAGGCATCAATATTGCAGCAAGAGTAGCTGTATCAATCAATATCACCTTACATGTATAGCTTTAATGAAAAGTTGTAAATCATCAAAATATTTTCATTTTTTACCCTTGGAATACAAAACTCAATGCTTGCAAAAGAAACTGCAAATAGGGCTGGGGAGATAGCTCAGTAGAATAAGTGCTTGTCTGGCAAGTGCAAGGTCCTGAGTTCAATTCCCAGTACCAAAAAAAAAAAAAAAAAAAAAAAAAGAAAGAAAGAAGAAACTTCAAATATTAAGGTTTTGTGGTGTGTGTGGTTTGTGATTTTTATGGGGGTGGAGTTGTTGCTGTTGTTGTTTTGTCTTTTGGAGACAGGGTCTCACTATACAGCTCAGACTGTCCTTGAGCTCACTTTGTAGCTCAGACTAGTCTTGAACTCTCAACCATCCTCCTGCCTCAGCCTCCCAAGTGCTAGGATTACAGGTGTGTGCCACCATGCCCAGCTCAATAAGTTTGAGTGCTCCCGTGAAATAGAAACCATTTCTGGGTTTCTTGGAGAACAGTAAAAAAGAAAAGAAAATTAAAACACAAACCTTTTGGAATACTATTTCTCAAATTTAAAGACCTAAGTCTACGTAACCATCTACTACATAACTGCACTTTCAAGTCCCCCAGAGGAAGCTGCACCATCTGCACTTGGACAGCATCCTCCTCTTCTTGGATATGAGGTTTTTCAGTGTGAGGACCGGGACCAACATGTCTGTACAGATGGACCCAAAGGATCCTGTGGTGTCAGCTCAAGGACCGGGCCTACCAAGGTGCAAGTCCTGCCAAAGTGCTACCACGCACGGAGTACTACAGTCCCGACCCCCTCACTGTGGGCACAGACGTGGCGACCGCTACACGGCACACAGCCTGTGAAACCGCGCCACCGGCCTTGCTCAAAGCCGGCGTCCTTTTCCACGTGCACAGATCCCACTCACCCAGCTGGGGGCGAGAGACCGAGTGACCACGCAGACCAGGCCAGCCCCGGAGGGCAACTGGACGGAGAAGCGGACTGAGGACCTGGCCCAGCAAAGCTGCGCGACAAGGCGCAGAGGGGTTGCGGGGTGGAGCGAAGGGCGCAGGCGGGAAGGCAGCGGGCAGGGCTGCGGTGGGGGCCGGCCAGGGACGGGGCGTAGCGGAGCATGGACCGGGGGCTCAGGGGGCGAGGGGTGAGGGCGGAGGGGCGGGGCGGGGCCGAGGGGAGGGGCGGGGCGGGCAGGCGGCACAGGCAGGCGGCGGGTGGGGGAGCCGCGGGGCCGGCCCGCGTGGGGCCGGTGCGCACTGGAGAGGACACTTGGAGCGGCGCTGCGGCCGGCGCAGGGAGCGGAGCGGGTAAGGCTCTGGGGTCCCCGCCCAGGTTCAGGGGCCCCCGAGCAGCTAGTAAGACGCTGGGCAGGACGTCTGCGCACGCGGGCGCCTGTGCCTGGTGATGCTGTCGCGAGTGGGCTCGGAGCTGAGGGCCACTCGGGGTCGCGCGGCTGGGGCGAGGTGGGCGCGCCTCTTTTGTGAAACTTTAATAAGTTTTTTTCTTTGAAAGGGAAACTTTGGCTTTGGGTGCACAGAGCGCTGGGGACGGTGTATGGGCGCTTGAGTTCTCGAGGAGTAGGTGGACACTGGCCGCACCCCGCCGTGTCCCTCCAGGACCGAGCTTGGGGACCTCGGATGCGGTTGCGTTGGCGGCCCTGCCCAGGCTGTCCAGCACCGGTCCGCCTGCCATGCGCGGTTCTCGGCTCTGACTGGGCCGCTGTTGGAACTGTAGCTTTTATTTTCTCATAATGTTTCCAAAAGGTACCAATTAAAAGTGACCCTCTAACGTGGTGGCGCACGCCTATAATCCCAACACTTGGGAGGCTAAGGCACGAAGATCACCTAGAATTCGAGGACAGCCTTAAAAAAAAGCAACCCTCTGGACAGCTGAGAAATACGCAGTGGCTCCCACCTAAAAATTCAGAATGGTGATGCTGAGAGCAGCACACATTACGGCTCTGTGTCTGTACCTGGTGCTAGGAAGTGGGCTGCAAAGCAAACGTGAGAAAATTGGAGAGTAAAAGGGGAGATTTAGTTCCCGAACAGCAAATTTGGCACAAATTCCGCCGCCTCAGCAGCTGGTTCCTGTTGGGATAAGGTCAGGAGGGTGCTGGGGCCCCCAGTGCGCTTTGTTAGCCACACATGGAGGAAGGGTGCTTTAGCATAAGGGCTGGTAACATTTCATTCTTTGTCTATGAGAAAAAAAGGATGCTACCACTATTCCCTTGAGTGTCACTTTATGGTTTAAATTACCACATTTGCTTTTCTCGACTAGACTTTAATACTGTGGTTTTGACACTCAAAAAATTATATGTGTTCTAGAGAGTTTCACGCATGTAAAGAACTTAAGATGTTGCCGTGACTTGACAATATATTAATTAACACGGGACTTTTTCTAATGCGCTAAAATAGTGTCAGAACATTCTGGAAAATGGAATCCACTTTGGTCATCCCCCTGGACTATCCTACACTCTGTCAGGCCATTCACTCTGCTGGGAGAAGAGGCAGTGCTCACATTTTTACCTTTTTAAAAAAAAAAAAAAAAGAAAGAAAGTCTACCTGCCCCATATATTGCAGATGACTATCCCAAAGGTTAGGACCATATCTCAGTCAGTGTCCCATGCAGGATAGGGACTTAATAAACATTCACTGAATTAAGAGGGGAAAGAAACCAAAGTTTGTGCGTGTGACCATAGCACCTTATCTGTGTTTATAAAAAAAATTTGTTTTTGTTTTTGCAATTTTAGTATAATACTTAAGGTTAGATTAAATAACAACAAAGTGCCATCTCAGTTTTCATTTTAACAGTGATAGAAAGTTTTTCATTGTGGTAATTAGGTTAGTACATATTACTTGCTTGTTAAAAACTACTACAGCTTTCAGAACTACTTAATGGTTAATATGAAGTTTCTGAATTCTTGCAATTTTTCTTTAATTTGACAAAGTAGTGCTTTGTTTTAAACTTACTATTAAACTAATGATATTAAATATCAAAATCACTTAGATTTTTTGCACGTAGTCCACCTGATGCCTCCATCAATTATTGCTCACTTATTCATGAAATTATTTCCTCCCCCGCCCCTTAGTTTTTAAGTGAATCTTTTATTGTGGATCATGGGGAGGGGAACAGATCAGTAAGAAAATTGAAATTATATCTTTACTGTTGGAATTTTTCCTGACCCCAAAAAATATAGAAAGCACTTTAACATGTAATTTTCCTCCATAATATAAATAGAACAGTAAATTTTTTCTTTTTCTTTTGGTACCAGGACTCTACGCTTGCCAGGCATGCACTTAGGCCACTGAGCTACCTCATTGGCCCCTAAAGTGCATAATTATTGAGTTGGGAGTTTTGTTCACTAAACAAGGCTAACTACATCTGAATTTGCTTCTTAAACTATGATTCTGGTTTATATATGAAGTCACTGAACTGTACTGAATCTATAAATCATAGTTAACCACTTTTATAAAAGCTGAAATAAAGATGAGTGGGATCCTGTGTGCTACACATGCACATTGAAAATGGCAGAAATGGACAGGTGCAGCAGATTGCAGTTCAGTTGCCTAAACGATCACCTCTAATGACTTTGAAGCCCTGTGGGAGCAGAAGGTACCCTGCACCCTCCTGTCCAGGGTGGAAGGTAGGAGGGTCTGCAGACTTAGGGTCTGAGGCCTGTGCAGCCTAGAAAGAGGTCAGTACCTCTTCTGGGCTTCCGTTTCCTGGTCAGTAAATAAAGAAGATAAACTAGAAACTTCTGAGTTTCTTTCAGTATTACAAAGCTATGATTCTGTTTCTTACACAGGTAATAAATAAGTAAGATTTCCAATGAAGTCATGTGGAATAATACAGGGAAGTTACCATATAACTAGATTTATGAGATCAGTTCTTGAAATACTATTCAGACTGCCTGACTCATGTTTTAGATGTAGCCTATTCACCACTAGTATGCTAAAGCACTCCTGTAATTATCTTTTTTTGCTGTTTACCTTTGCCCTAAGCCACCCCTGAGAAACTAGGATACTGGTAAGTTCCATTTCATATTATGAGTAGTGACTTTCCTTTTCATTTTATAGTTTTTATAACCTGGAGGACTAATACTGAAATAAGTAAACTAACACCAACGTCGCTAAATGTCTAAATAAGATGATCGAGTAAGTTAACAATTCTGATGGGATTCATAGGTCTTCAACCCAAATCTCTTAAAGATTTGTAATGCCATTGAATGGAGAAGAAACTGGAAGGCCCAGCAGGGTGGTGAAATGAGGGTGTCTGCAGTGCCAGGGAAGCCACAGTGACAGGGATGGCTGTGATGCTAACCGCACTCACTAGGGACTGTCCCTATCTTCTGTCAGTCAAACTGAAGCTGAGACAGCTGCTACTTCTCTAGCTTAATGTGAGAGCTCTAATTGTGGAACCAACTTAGAACTCATTCCAGAGAGAATATTTTATTCAAGGATTTCAAAAAGAAAGACTAGGGGGGCTTTCAGGTTAGCTCAGTGCTTTAAGTGCTTGCTCCAGCAATCCCAGTCAGACACAGGATGGCAGTTTGATCCCCAGACCCACCCTTACGGCAGCCCGAGCCATAGGCCAGGGGATAAATCTTCTCAAAAAGAAAAACTGGATAAAAAGTTAGATATATAGTGATACCTCGGTTCATAAAATTAATTTGTTCTACAATTTTGAAAAAGATGGCCTTGCTTGTGCTAACATGGGAAAAGTGGCCATTCTGTGTTTATCACCCAATGTAGAGTTTACAGAAATAACATTTTGCCAAGCACTTTCGTCCGCAAACCAAATTCTTTACCAACAAAGATGGTTGTGAACCAGGGTATCACTGTATCATTCATTTTGCCCTTCTTGAATATAAAATATTGAAGACCTTTATTTTTAAATAAGTGCATTTGTTTAAATTACTTCCAAATGTGTAATCCCAGTGCCTGGGAGGCTGAAAACAGAAGGATCACTATGAATCCAATGTGTGTAGTGAGACCCTGTAGACCCTGTACTAAAATACATACCTAAATAAATAAATAACATCCAAATAAAAATAAGCTTCCGCTGCAGCTGGGCTTGGTGGCTTGTGCCTTAGGGTCGCAAGCTACCAGGAGGCCAGCCCAAGGAGCACAGCAAGACCATCTCAAAAACAAAGATCAGCTCCTCATACCTTTAAGTCACAGCAGGTCAAAAAAAGGAAAAACATTTCTTTTCTTTGACTAAGGAATTTCAAGTGTTGTCCATATTTACCTGAAGTAGCTCAATGAAGACTGAGGAGCATTGGACTTCTGGGGACTCATGGTGATTAAAATCCACACGTGTGAGAAGGAGCCAGAGGAGGGTGGTGAGGTACAGATGGTGCACACAGCTGTAAGCACTTCTGTTCATTCTTAGTCCCTAAGTCATATAGGTAAGCTGAAAGTATAATTGAAAAGCAGTTTTGTGGTTTTGAAAGTATAGTCCCTGGCAATAAAAACATGTAAGCCTAGTAATACCTTAGAACAGGAGTTGAAAATTAGTGCTTTATAATTTCACAAAATCACTTGATCCTACATAAAAGTAATGTTTCTTGTCAGAGAATTAAATTATTAAAGAGTTAAATAGTAGAACATGTAGTTTTCAGTTCAAAATTAGCAATAGAAACCCCTGAACTATATAATAATAAATAATTACACACTAAGGTTAAGAATGTGCTTAAGTTATATTTTATAGTGAGATTGGCAGTTACTGAAACTGACATCTGTCTTAAAGGAATTTTGGGGTACTTATTTTAAACACCATGAATATACCATGCATGGTGAGATATCAGAGGAAAGGAAAGCAAACTCTAGGCGACTCCCTACCCAAACTCCCAAGGGCTAGGATTAGAGGCATGCACCACCACCACCAGACCTGGCTTAATCATTGTTTAGAAAATAAAACTAACACAAAATCCATAGCAAGCAAAAGCTAGGGGTAAACTTCCTTAGCTTGATAAAAATTAAAATATGATGCTGAATACTAAAACTCTAGGAGTATGCATATTAAAGTCAGAAGCAAAATGCCACCAGACTATATTATGCTAAAAGTCCTGGCTGACCTAAGAAGACAAAAAAAAAAAAAAAAGCAAGAATGAGGGAAGAGCCGGGCGTGGTGGCTCATGCCTGTAATCCCAGCACTTGGGAGGCTGAGGCAGGAGGATTGATGCGAGTTCGAGACCAGCCTGGGCTACAAAAGTGAGCTCAGGACCAGCTTCAACTGCATAGTGAGACCCTGTCTCAAAAAGACAAAAAAAAAAAAAGAATGAGGGAAGAGACAAATTTATGATTAATAGCAGACAATAGGATTGTGTGTCTATATAGAAAATCCAGAGGAATCTCCTACTAGGACTGTGTCTCTGAACAACAAATCAGTATGTAAAAATAATGTCTGGGCTAGGGGTGTGGCTCAGTGGTAAAACATTTGCCTAGCATACGCAAGACTCTGGGCTGATCTCTAGCACAAAAATAATGTTCTTCAGTACCAATAATAACCAATCAAGAAATCTGGAAAGCTATTTACAACAACTCTGAGGCACCTAGGAATAACCCTGCCAGAAGATGCGAGTGTGAAGACCAGGAAACAGCTGCAGGGAGAGAGAGGAGATCTGCATGAGGACAGAACAGTGCCGGTGGATGGGGGATCTAAAAGAGGTGAATCTGATTCATCTATGAATTTAATGAATTCCCGATCAAAATTATAGCTCAGACTTTTGTAGAACTTACCAAGCTTTACCCAGATTTTATACAGGAGAAATACAACGCCTAAAGTCATTGAGACAAGGTTGGGACTTGTCCTGCCAGACATCAAGTATAGCTGTATGTCAATGTCCACTGGGAGTTGGTTCCAGGATCCCATGTGGCTATGAAATCCGAGAATGTTCACGTAACTTTTGTTGTAGTATCTACATGGAACTTATACACAGTCTTCTCTCTGCTTTGTTTAGAGATAGAGTAGAGGCATGTGCTATGATGTCCAGCCTCCCACTGCATATTTTATCTCTTTTTAACTTTATTTTTTTATTATTATTATTTTTTATATTATGGCCGGCTCAGCCTGTCCTGGGGGTGGGGCTGGCACAGCATTCCACTGCATATTTTAAATCACCTTTCAATAATACCTAGTAACTAGTACCACGCAAGTGTTATGGAAATAGTCCTTATACTATATACTTTTGGCAATCATGATAAAAATGTATTCAGTACAGATGCAAAAAAAAAAAAAAATGGGCATTTGTGTTATCTCCAAAATCTGCCTATTACAAATTATGCTGCTGTAAATATGAGTGCACATCACTGTGATATGATGTTTTTAATTGTTCTGGGAAGATACCCAGAAGGAGAATAGCTGGGTCACATGGGACTTCTAATCCTGGTTTTTTGAGGAATCTTCACATTGATTTCCACAGTGATGGCACTAGTCCACACCCCCACCAATAGTAGAGAAGGGTTCCTTTTCCCTACAGGTCCTCCAGCATTTGTTATTGGTTGTTTTCTTGATAATAGCCATTTTTTTTCCTGGAATCTCAGTATTTTAATTTGCATCTGTCAAATGACCAGTGACATTGAACATTTGTTTCATACATATATTTGCTATTTGTATTTCTTCATTTGAGAAATACGCATTTACCTGAGGTGCCCATTTTTTGATTGGGGCTTTAAATTTGGGGAGTGTGATCTTTTTGAGTTCTCTATAGGTTATTGATAGTAATCCTTTGTCCTCGAAACAGCAGGCAAACATTTTTTTCCACCTTGTGAGTTGTTACTTTACTCTGTTGGTGGTTTCTCTTGCTATGCAACAGCTTTTTAGTAAGATGAGATCCCAGTTGTTGATTCTCTGTGAGTTCCTGTGTGATAGTGGTTTTATTTATAGTCTTTGCCTATACCAGTGTCTTCAAGAGTTTTATCTATTCTTTCTTCCAGCCAAGTTAATGTTTCTGTTTTAATGTTTAGATCTTTGATCTATTTCAAATTTAGTTTAAAGCATGGTGAAAGATATGAGTTCAGTGTTAATCTTCAGCATGTGAAGAGTCTTTTTTTTATGAGGGTATCCTTCTTCTAGTGAATGTGTTTGGTACCTTTGCCAAAGATAAGGTGCCTGCTTATGTCTAGTGTTGTTTCTACGTCTTTAATCTATCGCATTGATCCTTGGGCCTCTTTTTCTGTCAGTACCGTGCTGTCTTTATCACAATACCTTTATAGTATAATTTCAAGTCAGGGATTGTGATGCCCCCTGACTTGCCTTTGTTGCCCAGAATTGCTTTTGCTATTGTAGGTAGCTTCTGGTTCCAAATTAATTTTAAGATTGTTTTTTCTAATTCTGTGAGATATGCTGTTGGAACTTTGATTGGAATCACATTAAACCTATAACAACAACAACCAAAAAAACCCTATATAACAGCTTTGAAAGGATGGTCATTTTCACTAGAGTGATTCTTCCTACATGAGAGCAAGAGATATCTTTCCATTTTCTGTTATCCACTTGATTCTCCTTTTTCAGAGTACTGTAGTTTTCAATGTGGAAGTCTTTTGCATTCCTCATTAAATTAACTCCTACGTGTTTCTTTTCTTTTTTTCTTCTTCTTTCTTTCTTTTTTACGCTATTGTAAAAGGTGCCATTTCCCTATTTTTTCTCTCAGTGAGCTTGTTATTCATGTACAGGAAGGCTATTGATTTTTAAATGTTGACTTTGTACCCTGCTATGCTCCTGAATTTGTTCATTAAATCTAGCAGTTTTTTAGTGGCCGTTTTACTGCCAAGAGTCTTGATAGCACTTAGCAGAAGTTTTCTTGCCACACCTGCCCTCCCCTTTCCTCCTGTTCCTAGCCTCCCTTCCTGCCTTGCACTGTCACCCTCTGAGGTCCCCAGCCTGCACAGTCCCTGGGCCTGCCGTCCTCTTGGCCCTCCATCATTCTCCTTGCTGTAAGCTCCAGATTGGTTGAGTGAGGTTCTGCGCCATGGCCTGAGCATCTTTCTACTCACAGCTTGTACCTTGCCCCACAAGTCTGTTGGCCCCACATGGATTTTAGAAGCTTCAGGAGCTGCCTGACTGCATGCTGAGCCAGGAGGATTGTTTAAGCCCAGAAGTTCTAGGCCTGCCTGGGCAACATAATAAGATATTATTTCTTTTTTTTTTCTTTTTTTCTTCTTTTTTTGTCTTTTTGAGACAGGGTCTCACTATGCAGCTCAGGCTGGCCTTGAGCTCACTTTTGTAGCCCAGGCTGGTCTCGAACTCACACCAATCCTCCTGTCTCAGCCTCCCGAGTGCTGGGATTACAGGCGTGCGCCACCATGCCCCGCTAAGATGTTATTTCTTAAGGACAAAGCCAGACACAGTGGCCCATGTCTTTGACCCTAGCTATTCAAGAAGTCAACTAGAAGGACTGCAAGTTCAAATCCAGTCGGGGCACCTTAGCATGAGACTCTCAGAATAAAAAAGGGCTGGGGTGTTGTTCAACTCCTCAGGTTTGATCCCACTACCACAAACAAATAAGCAAGCAAAGGTAAATGAAGTTTCTGAACTAACTTTCCTATAAAACTGAAAAATGACAAAAAATTAAATGTAAAAAAACATTAAAAAGTTATTTATGTATTTATTTATTTATTTATGCAGTACCAGAGCTTGAACTCAGGACCCTGTGCTTGAGCTATCTCCCCAGCCCTAAAAAGTTATTTTTAACAGCACAAATTCCAAGAACATAATAACATCTGAAAATGGTAACATCCATGGGGAATTTCCTCTAACCCCTCTTGATCCCAGAGCACCCCTGCACCCACATTTCCAGCACCTCTGAGAGCCATCTAGAATTGCTCCTGGTCCTGTCCCCACCCTGCCAGCCTCAGGACAGTCCAGGCCACACCTGTCCTCCCCCAACTCAGAGGTCCTTCTCCTCTTTTCTTTCTGTGCTGGATTCTCCATGAAGTCTATTATAAGACCTTTGTTCTTTGCTCTTCACCTAAAGTCCCTAAGACCCCTGATGGAGGTCCAGCTCCACACAGACCTCCTAGGGCTTCCTGCATTCTGAGAAGTACATCACTGGTTCACTCTGTCACTGAGCAAAAAGTTAGAGTGTATCACTTAGGAAGACTCCCTGGGTGGCTTTGGGTGGCTGGGCCTCATAGGCCTCCCCTTGTGTCCATGGTTCTCATTGATGCAAACATTGTTTTTTGCAGCCATAGCTATATTTAAAAGCACTCCTCACACCCTACACACCTTTCATGGTTAAGTGTCCACACAGCTTCCTCTAATGTGTGTCCTTTGCCTCTTCCACCCTGACTTTAACTCAGAGAGTCCTGGGCCTTGTCTGTTCTGCCACTCTCAGATCAGCTCTCTGCCTGCTTCCCTTTCCTTTAATAGCCTATGATTTTCCCAGTCACCTGGCTTAGACGTGCAGGCTCATTTTTCATCCTTTATTCTTATTCTTTGTCAGACACCACATTTGGCCCTATTTTATGTCTTTAGAATATATCCATTTTCTGTCCCTTCTTTTGTCCATCACCTACCTATTATCCAGGAACTCCTGGTATTCCCTCCAAGACCACCTCACTTCTCCTATGTCCCCAAGGCTACCAGGGGCCCACTTTCTTGAATACCTCCTACCTCTCCTGCTCAGCCATGCAAGCCCTGTGCGCCTCTCCCTGTGCACCCATGTCTACTGATGGCACTGTGCATGCATCAGGCCTAGGTCTAGTTCTGTGTAGGAGCAGCCTTTGGGAATCATGCTTTCTCACAGGAGCCCCATACCCAAGGGCCACACCTACCCATGTCCAGGCATTTGCCCAATGTTCCCATTGCCACAAATAGCATTGATTGATTGATTGATTGATTGATTGATTGATTGATTGATTTGGTACAGGTTCTGGATGTGCAGCTTATACTCATTGCTATCTTCCCATCTCAGCCTCCCCAGCACTGATATTATAGGCATGTACCCACCAAACCTGGTTTTGATAGCCAGCCCTTCATGTCCAGGGTTCTGAGGCTGGCATGGCATGAGGTACTGGGGATTGAACCCAGGCAGGCACTTAGACCACTGAGCTATCTCTCTAACACCACAAATAGGTTTTAAAAGAAAAGCTATATTTTAAACTTCTGCTGGGTCCTGCTGACCCTGTGGCTCAGCGCTGAATCCAGGTGTTGCAAAGTGAATGTAACCACTTGTTCTGTAAAACTGCTATAAGGAGGAAAACAGGAGGATGGCACGTCCACTCTGAAACCTTGCATCTGTTTATTACTCAATAATGTAAGGATCAAAATTTTCATGGAGATAAAAACAAAAAACTCATTGCCATTTCAGGGAAATAAATAACATACTAAATCCAAGTGATAGAGAACCCCACTACCAAGTCTTTAAAGTCATAATAGCCATGCCTCTCCACAAGGTGGACACATCCTGAGAGGGGCATAAGCCATAATTTCAGGTCGTGTAGACCTCAGTAGTTTTTGTTCATTTGTTTGTGACAGAGTCTCATTATGCAGTTCAGCCTGGCCTTGAGCACACTACTGAGCTCAGGCTAGCCTCAATTTGCAGCAATCCACCAGCCTCAGCCTCCTGAGCACTGGGATTATAGATGTACCCATCATGCTTGGTTGAGTGTGTCTGATGACTTTTAATTCTAAGCAATGTAGTCTCATGGAACCATCACACAGCCAGCATGTGACCAGGTATGGTCATACAGTACAGGACTACATTTCAGAAGTACACGGTAAGGCACAGTAAGGGGTCAGTTTATGCAGTGAGCTATAGGCATGGCCACTCCTGACAAGCAAGCCTGCATTGTCCTCTCTGTAACTCCATTAAGCATTGCTGTAGAGAAGGACTTGAACACTCTACTTAGGAAAAACAAAGTTTATGGTGGGGCGGAGGGAAGCTCCAGAGCATGGTGCTGACATCTGCTCAGCTCTAGTGAGGGCTTCCTTGGCCAGAAAGCAAGAGCAGCCGTGGCACCCAGCCCCATCCACAGCTCCCCCACCCCAGTAACCCACCCTGTCTTCAGGAGCCACCAGCTCCATACAGGCACCTTCAACAGTGAGGCACATCTAGAGCATGGCAGGAGTGAGGCATCCTCCGCCCATGTGCACACACACACGCACACACCTGCCTCCTCCTCATTGTGGGCCTCTGCTCCCCACAGCTTCTGTGTTCTGTCTTCCCAGCAAGGTCTTGCTGGGCCCAGGAGCCTCACAGCTCTGCCTCTGAGCTCTCTGTCTGTGGATATGCACAAACCGTGGTGTTGATGGAAAGCCTCCAGAACTCTTTTCAGACCCTTTAGGGCTGCCTGAAGTCTGACAGCTAGAAGGGAGGCAGAGACCACGTCTGCTTAGGAGGTGTCTCTCTGGGTCTGACCCAAGGCAGATGATCAGGATCCTGAGCAGATGATAGTCCTCTAATGAGGTGTTTCACACATTCCTGCACACATTAAAAAGCCAGCCCAGCCCTAAGGCCTTAGAGTCTGTTGGGTAAACTTTCTCCAACATTGCAGACAGGAGGATGGAATGCGTGTTAAGCCCTGTGTCATCAGCCACAGCCACTGTTGGGGCTGATGGTGCACCTCAGTGACCCCAGGACCATTATCTTCCACCATGGGGCTAATCCTGCACAATGTATTGTGTGTATCTTTTGTGTGCTTGGTGCAGACACGATTAAAGGGAGGAAAAGAGTAGAAACCATAACAAACAATGAGAGGGCAATCAGCTGAGTTTTTCAAACACTGGAACTTGAAAACATGAACGTCATAGTCATGATTATCTTTTATACTGTTATATCATCATAGAATACACAGAAATATATAAAATAAGAATCTCCCATTCTCAGAAACACCACTAGTAATATTTTGACATTCTCCTCCTCTTTGTGTGTGCAAGTATAAGTATGTATAGAAGTGCTGGTACCAGACCATAGAATTCACCATCACAGCATTATTTCTTCATGTCACTGCTGTACTTAAAATTATACTTAATATGCTAACATATATTTAGGTCATTACAAATTATATAGAGTACTTATATTTTAGAATTTATGAATGAACCACAGCTTTTCATTTATACCCGGCCTTATTTTGTAAGGAATTTAAGATAGCCAAGCAGAGCCAAGCACACAGTAGCACACCCCTTTTATCCCAGCTACTCAGGAGGCTGAGGCAAAAGGATCACAAGTTCAAGTCCAACCTAAATATTTTTGTTAGTTCCCATCCCAAAATATAATTTTATAAAGGTCTGGGGATGCAGTGAATATTGGCCTAACATGTGCAAGACCTTAGGCTGAAAGTCTTGTACCAAAGGAGGTGGGGAGGAGGTGCAACAGGAGTTACTTGGTCTATGAGCAATATGAAATCTAATTTGAGCAAATACCGCTATTCCTTAGAACATAAAAAAGTCTGGAAGTGTCTGGCTGTCTCAGTTACTCTTCTTTCATTGCTGGGACAAATATTCGACACCCAAAATGAAGGAAGGAAAGGTTTATCCAGCTCATGTTACTGGAGGTTTTAGTCCATACTTGGCCAGCTCCAAGGCAAACTGGCACATGGCAGAATGCAGTTCATGGTGGCAGAACAATTACAACAGAGGCAACTGACCAACCAGGGAAACAGAGAGAAGAGTAACTGAGACAGAATTTGGTACTGCAGGAGTTGGGCCATTGCTGTGCCTAACCTGACCATGTGGATCATGAGCTTTTGGAAATGGCTTATGGGAAGAGATAGCAAAGGTTTGGAGATATTGCCTACTTGCAAAGAGCTGGATAAACTTTGGCTGAATGGTCGGGGACATTCTGGACAGAGTTCAGACCAGAAGACTGGTGGGAAGCCTGCATATAAAGAATGGCTTATGGGCACAGATAGGAAAGATTTAGAGAGGTTCACTCCTTATGATGAGCTGGAAAAGTTTGGCTGTTCTATAGGGGAAATTTTGGTCAAAGCTCAGACCAGAAGACTGACAAAAGGCCTGCCTGTAAAGACTAGGTTGGGGAAGTTTCTGTTGGAAAGAAGGACTGCATTGGTTGTTGGACTCCAGATGATTTGTGCTATGGCTTGGCTGAAAGTCTGTCAGAATTTGGCTCATGCCCAGACTTTGCCTAAGACAGACTAAGCATGGTGGACTGGTTAATCTTTCAAAAGTTATTTCAAAGCAGAGAACTATTAGGGTGGTGGTATGGTTGTTATTGGGAGCTTTTAGCCAGATTTATGTAGAAAATCAAGAGCAAAGAGCCAAGCATGATGATTTAAAATGTTGTGAGTTTGGTCAAGAAAGAAGTTCTAATAAAGCTGTGGACTGCCAAGATAGAGCTGAAAGGATCTCCATTGCTGGGAAGGAACCAGAGAATCAAAAAGATGGCCTGAGGGCATCACAGGAGGTGGCACTTCTCTGGCCTTTGTAGCCTCAGAATTACAAAGGAGAAAAACTTTGCCTTGAGAAGAAAGCCATAGATTCCCAAGTTCCAGAATGGTGGCAGAAGCCAAGCCAGGTTCCAAAATGGCACTGGCATGGAGAATTTGTTCCTTGGAATCAAGGTCATAGTGTTCATCAATCCAAGCACTTGACCCCTACAACCAAGAGAGAAGGAAGCCTGGCTACTGTTCCAGCTGGCAAGAGGCCTTGGCATCATTCATGTAGCATTGGTTTTAGGCACATTCAGAGTTCAGGAGTTCTGAGGTTAAGAAGGCTTCCACCTTGATTTCAAAAGAAGGTCTGGGAGGCCAGGCAGTATGCTCCTGAGAAGACAGTGTGTGAAGCACACTGAGAAAAGAGTGCTAAGCCAACTTAGTGGAAATCCCAGAAGTTTGCAAAGGTCAAAAATGTGGACCATCTAAGGGAAACTGCGAAGAGGAAGCAAAACCAGCCTAAGAGAAAAGCCATGGGAACTACCACCAAGAGTGCCATAGGGGAGGAGCTGCATGGAGCTCACAACTCAATGCAAACTGCTTTGGATGTTCCAAGTAGAACTATGGGATTTAATGTTTGTCCTGATAGATTTTGGACTTGTGTTGGTACCAATGTTTTGCATTCCCCTGTTGTTTGTAACTTTTGGAATGGTAATGTTTATCTTGTGCCTTTGAATGTTGGTTGTGTTTAACTTCTCTTTTGGATCAGAGCTCACAGTTAAGAGTTTACCGTAGTCTTGGAGGAGACTTTGGACTTGGACTTTTCAGCAATGCTGAAAGTGTTGAGACTTTGACAACTCTCCCAGATGGACTAAAATGTCTTTTGCACAAAGGGATGTGCATGAGATTTTGGAGGTCCAGGGGCAGAGTGCTATAGTTTGTGTCTAGTTGTCTCCCTAAAGCCTCATGCAGTCATGGGGTGGGGCCTTCTAGAGTTTGAGACTAACTCATCATCCACTGGGATTATGTGTCTTAATACTGCTGAGATTATGAATCTTAGTACTGCTGGGATTACGGATGTGGTCTGAGACAGATATCCTAGGCAGAGAGCTAGAATTTATATGAGACAGACAAACAGACTGTTGCTCTCTGTTGTCCTGGTTGGTTGGTTACCTCTGTCACCATTTGTTGTCCCACTGCCATGAGCTGGATGCTCTCTGCTCTGTTCCACTCAGCCTTTGAGCCAGCCAGATATGGACTGAAACCTCCAATAACTGTGAGCTGAATAAACCTTTCCTTCCTTCATTTTGGGTGTCAAGTATTTGTCCCAGCAACAAGAGGAGAGTAACTAAGACACTAGCTGGAAGGGTGGATCCAGTGAGTCTAGGGTCACATGGTGCCCCCGGGTCTCATGAATTCCTTTATGCTTACCAGCTCCTGCTTGCAAGGTGGCTGTCTATGCATCTCTACCTAAGATGAAAGCGGAAAGGGGCAGCAGAAGTAGCATCTGCTTTTTTTTAGAAAACCAGAGTTCTGCTAGAGTCTTTCAGCAGAATTCTTGCACCCCACTGCATAGAACTGCCTTGGAAGGCTACCAGGGAATTGAATCCAGGGACTTTCCACTAAGCCCTTTCTTAATTTACTTTTTATTTTGAGGTAGCATTTCACTAAGTTGCTAAGTTACCCAGGCTGAACTTGAACTTGTGGTCCTCCTGCCTTAGCCTCCCAGACTGCTGAGATTGCAAGGTTATACCAGCAGGCCCAGATATCACCACCTTTTATACTTATGCTCAGCTAAAGAGGATAGGAAGCAAAAATTTCTCTTTCCAGTCACAGCAAAAGTAGACAAGGGAGAGAGTGATGTGAGCTGAGCGGGCTAGACTGGAGTCTCCTGCAGCAGCCACTGTGCTTTCACTGAGGTTCCTTAGTGGAAGTTCTCTTTCCAGTTGTTCCTTGTTTTCTGTTTTTCTTTTTCATTAGTAGATAATGTTGCATTCTCATGTGGAATGGGCACAGGCACACAGCACATCTTAATTCCTTTTTTATCCCCTCCCACTCATTTCTCTGCCCACCTCTATCTCTTGGTTTCTTTCCCTTTTGCAGAAGAATCCAGCTCCCTGTATCCTGTGATCTGTCTTTTATTTTGCTCCTCATATGTTGAGTTTCTCACTTAAGGGAAACCATGTGACATTGATGTTTGTGTCTTCCTTTTTTCACTTGACATGAAGGTCTCAAGGTGCATGCATTTTCCTTCAAATGACTCGGGTTTACCCTTTATGGTATAGTAGTACTTCACTGTGCATAAACACATTTAACATCCTCTGTTGGTGGTCCTTTAGCCCACTACCTAGCTGTGGCTGTTATGAGCTGTGCTGCTGTAATCATGCATAGGCATACACCTCTGTAATATGTCTTTAACTCTTTCAGGAAGATACCTAGAAGGGAAACCCAACCATTCCTTCTTATAAATGACATTACAATAAGCCATGTGCAAACATTACTCCAAATCTCTGTTTATTTTCTTAGTATGTTGTCCTAAAATTAGAATTCAAAGTCAAAGTTGCTGTCACTCTTACATCTCTCCTGTGTCCTGAATTCTTTTCCAGAAAAACTTTACCTCATGCCCTGGTTCATGTGGTGCTATGGCACTGGGGCTCCCACACAGGAGAGGCTTGTGTTCATCCTTGTCCAGGCTGGGGAAGCCCAGGGAGATGCAGGGCACAGGCACACAGTATTAGATGGCAACATGGCCTCCATCTCAAGGGTAGCACCGAATCCTAGCATGGTTCAGAGATCACACAGTTGAGGATTCCGAGCACCTGGCCTGGTGCCCCAGAGAAAGCTGAGCAACAGAGGAGCAGGAAAACAGCAGCCAGCTTCCAGCAGAATAAGCACTGTGTTCCCTACAGGTGACACTGGATAGGACAGGTCCTTGCTGTGAGGTTGCCCTGAGGGTTGTGGAGCATTTTGGCTTCCAGTGTCCACAGGAAAACACCGGAGCACTGTCCTGACTTGCTGTGTGCCACCAGCCTATGAAGAGCATGACCACCTCTGGGTTCTAACAGTCCTAAAGTGACTCCTGGTGAGCAAGGATGCAGCAGTGTGGCCACAGCCTGCACGTCAGGGGTCTCCCCTCAGGCACAAGCCTGAATGCATAGCCCTCTCTTGCATGCAGCTGTCACAGGGAGGACACAGTTCCCTCTATGCAAGGTGATCCCATGGCACTCACACAGCTTCCCAGCACAATACAGAGATTAACCAGCAGGCATGTGGAGGACAGAAGGAAACTTCCAAAGCAGCCAGTAATGCACATGTGGCCTGGAGGAGCACATTGAGACAGCCATGGTGACCTGCACTGGCCACCCCTGAGGAGAAAGGGAAGAGAAGGCAGCTCCACAGGCCAGAGAAACAACAGTTGTAAAGAAATCATGGCATTCTAAAGGCTGAGGTTAGGCATGATGGCCCATGCCTGTAATCCCAGGTCTCATGAAGCTTAGGTAGGAGGATCACCATGAGTTCGAGCCCAGTCTTGTCTATGTAATGATTTGTATCCCAGTCTGCTCTACTTAGTGACTTTGGAATACCTGATGTGGGCTACATGTGAAGAAGAGGATTACGACTTTGGGTGTTCAAGAGCAGGACACTGGCAATGCCTCAGTTTTGGGAAGCACATACATGTTCATCCTCTTTCTCTGTTCTCCTGCCACCCACTTCCCTGCAGTCATGCATGTGGATGTGTGCATGTGTGTGTATGTGCATGTGTGTGTGTGTGTATGTGTGTCCAAGATGTCTAAGGCAGAAAGTGGTTAAATCTCACACTCCCTTTTGTGAACATCCTCCCAGTGACCCAAAGACCTCCTGCGAGGCCTTGCCCCTTAAGGGTTCCACCCTTTTCTGCTGCCACCACCCTTGAGACCAAGTCCCAGCATTCAGACCACACTGCAGTCTAACAAGAGACCTGAGCACCCATCATTCTGGGAACAGCTGTGAGGCCAGTTCAGAGGTAGGACTGGTAGCTTGCAGGAGAAGCAGGAGGGCTCCTAAAAGTTTTCCTACATCCCCCCTGGAAGAGTGGGATTCTCATGTACAGTAATTAACTTTCTAATATGAAGTGTCTTATCTGCTGAGAGCATGTGAAGAGGAGCTAGTCACAACATGAACCAAAATGATGGTAGACTGTGTAGAGTTCCGTTTCCCTAATTGAAAACAAGCAAAAACTTCAAAGCATATTTGTAGACAGAATTAACACTGATCTATTTGTTTAGATCACTGACAAAGTTTTATTTACCTATGAGCCTATCCATAAAAATTAATAAACATTGTAAAATTTAAAGTTTACACTTACAGTGACTAGAGTCCATGTGGCTGGCTCCCTGAGACCCAGGCATATACGCACAGCTTTGAAGAATGGCAGCAAGGACCTGGATGGAGCCTTCTCTACTGGCTCACAGTGCCTGGCTCACTTGAGCAACAGCAACGTGGGGACACCTTCTCATCTCTGCCTCCCCCATATCTGCAGGACACTTCCACCTCCTCAGAAAAGGCCCCGTTTTACCTCCTTGCATCAGTATATGACCATGAAATTTGTCATCCTCTATGCAGGGCTTGAGAGAAGACACCTGTAGCCAGTGCTGTCCCTGGATTAGACCCCCTCATCTGTAGTGCCCCTGTGCACCTTGCCTAGTACCCTCAGGGCCATGGTCTGATGGCCTGTCTCACTCTGTCTTTGGCAGTACCCACTAATATCCTGCCTGCAGCTGGTCTGTATTTGCCAGCACCCAGGACAGCACTGCAGACTTGGTGCCCACTAGTTCAAATCAGTGACCAGTGTGCCCTGCAGGGCCCATGCTGCCAGCATGAAGCCCAAGTTAGGGCACGATGACCAGGGCTAAGTAGGCCCAAGCACCTTGGCAGGTACATAAGTCCTGCTGAACTTTGCCTGCCCGCATACCCAGTGGACTCTGCCTGGTCATTTCCACACTGGGGAAGTCTTGGGAAAGGTCTCAGTTTGCTACTGTCAGTCAATCCTTTATATATTCAGAGTTAACTAAGGATCAAAAATATTTAGAAAAAAATGTCTGGACAGCATTACAGACTTTTTCTTGTCATTATTTCCTAATCAACACTGTATTAACTATTTACATGGCACACTGTATTATACATTGTGTGTTACCTAGATATGTTTTACAGTATACAGAACAGTATGCATGGGTGCTGTGCAAATACTAGAACCTTTTTATGTAAGGGCTTTGAATATCTACAGATTTTAGTAGCCTAGGAGTCCTGGAACCCATTGTCTTTCAGTGCTGAGGGACAACTGTTTAGCACTTCATCCTCCTACTAAATCTCTTTTAAAGAAAGAGCTTATGTTTAGAACTTTTGTCAAACAAAGTCCAATGAAATGTAACAGCTTTGTTTTCCTCTGAAAGCTGCCATGTATGGTACCAGTGTTTGTTTGTTTTTTTTTTTTTTTCTTTTTACAGTAGTGATGTAGCATTTCCTATTTAAATAAGTATAAGCTCTGAAGAGAAGTGGTAGGAGGCAGTGAGTGGCAGAGTTCACCAGGTGGTGTGGCAGTGGAAGCACTTAGGGTGAGCTTGCTCTGATCCCACAGGAGCTAACTGTTGATGAGGATTCGGGGCTCCAGAGCTCTCGGGGGCCCGAGGGCTGGGGGAGAGAAGGGACTACAGTGGGGGAGGACATTTCCCTAGCTCTGGTTTGTGCACATCTCATCGCTGCCAACCAGGGCCTGCCTGTGTGACAGCTGCCACTAGTCACCCCGTGCTGTGTGCAGTTACTTCATCCTGGAGACCACAATCATGGAGATGAATGTAGTTACCCTCTGTACTTTCGGAGAACTGTCTCCTGGACCCCCATGGGTACTAAACCCAAAGGATGCTCAGAATTTGCACCGGACCTTTGCACGCCCTTCTGTATACCTCAGGTTGTCTCTAGATCACTCAACACCTAGTATCACATGGATGCTGAGGAAATGTTTGTTTCCATGTTGTGTGTGAATGATGACAAGTCCATACCTGCTGTTATCTCTCCTCACTCCAGCCTCAGTAGTTTTGGTCTGAAGCTGGCTGAATCCAAGATGGGGTGGACATCTGTGAAGAGGTCCCCAGTGCTGAAATGGTACCTGGGTCCCAGCCCGCGCTAACCTCCCCGCACTGTCCCTTACAGGTCGGGAATTCGGAGCAATGGGCGACTGGAGCTTTCTGGGTCGGCTATTAGAGAACGCACAGGAGCACTCCACGGTCATCGGCAAGGTCTGGCTGACAGTGCTGTTCATCTTCCGGATCTTGGTGCTGGGAGCGGCCGCGGAGGAGGTGTGGGGCGACGAGCAGTCTGACTTCACCTGCAACACCCAGCAGCCAGGCTGCGAGAACGTGTGCTACGACCGCGCCTTCCCCATCTCGCACATCCGCTTCTGGGCGCTGCAGATCATCTTCGTGTCCACGCCCACGCTCATCTACCTGGGCCACGTGCTGCACCTGGTGCGCATGGAAGAAAAGAGGAAGGCGAGGGCTGAGGCGCCCCAGAGGGCAGACAGCCCACACCCCGCCTGGGCGCTGCAGGCTGCTGCGGACGCGCAGGAGCTCGCAGGGCGCGAGGAGCGAGGCCGGGTGCGCATGGCCGGGGCACTGCTGCGCACCTACGTCTTCAACATCATCTTCAAGACGCTCTTCGAGGTGGGCTTCATTGCGGGGCAGTACTTCCTGTACGGCTTCCAGCTGCAGCCGCTGTACCGTTGTGACCGCTGGCCCTGCCCTAACACCGTGGACTGCTTCATCTCCAGGCCCACAGAAAAGACCATCTTTATCCTCTTCATGCTGGCAGTGGCCTGCGCATCGCTTGTGCTCAACATGCTGGAGATCTACCATCTGGGATGGAAGAAGCTCAAGCAGGGTGTGACCAGCCACTTGGGCCCAAACAGCCCCACAGTCCCCCTCGGGGTCTCACCCTGCTGTGTGCACACGCCTCAGGGCCACTCCGGGGCCCCACGGCCAGCCACAGACCTCGGATTGGCAGCCCCTGGCGAGGCGTGCCTGCAGGGCCATTCCCCTCCGGTGACAGCACAAAGCTGGGCTCCCCTGGCCCCAGCCTGGGTTCCCACAGCCCCTAGCCCCGCAGGCCCTGCCCCGCAGCCAGTGCAGGAGGCCGGGCTCAGGGACAGCAGCAGCAGCCTGGCCAGAAGCATGAGGGGCGGCACCCCCGGGGTGGAGTCACCTGCCCTGCTCCCTGAGGACCCCAGGAGGTCCAGCAAGGCCAGCAGTGGACGGGCCAAACCAGGGGACCTGGCCATCTAGCTGTGGTCGCTTCAGACAACTTTATGACACCCTTTTTCTAGAAGCCCAAACCAAAGTACAGTTGAAATCCTCATCCGGAGCCTGAGCTGGAGCTCGATCCCAAGTCCCAGGGAGGAAAGGATGGAGAATCAGGCTGTCGGGTCCGTGTTTAATGCTTGCTGTTCTTAGCACTGTGAGTTCTAGTGGGATGGCACCAGCATTTCTGAGATGGGGAGGTCGGGCAAAGGGCGGGGGCTTTGAAGACGCTCGCAGGAGCAGCAGCCTGCTTGTGAGGCCCAGCGATCTCTCCTGGTAACAGTTCTGTTATGGTAAAGCAACAGGTGTGTGCAGCGCTTTGTCCCTGACAATTGGGTTTTCTGTCCCTAAGCTCGGCAAGCCTCTGGGCAGCCCAGAGAGTTATGGGGCACTTAATTCTATCTCTGCTTGATACTCTTAACTCAGAGTTGAATTTCATTTGGGATATTTGCCAAAGTGCACTAAAAAAAGATTTAGAGAGAGTCCACATGGTGTCACTTGAGTTTCTGGAATTGCGTGTGAAGCTCAGGCTGACACACACTGCAAGGCTTCCTGACAAGGGACGGGAGCAGTCACCCTCAAGGCAGATGGTGAGCCAGGGCAGCACTGGTAGAAGGCAGCTGGAAACCAGGGACCCTTGAGAACTTTCCAATGCTGAGGAAACTGACTTAAAAGTGTGGCAGGTATGCCTTAGGTATTTATTTTTTAAATATTTTGTGCTTTGATCCGAATGGTACAGGTATGCCATTTCCCCCACTTTTAGGAGTAATGGTACTGTTAAAAAAAGAACACTGACTCAGAGGTTGGTGGTTTCTCTTAATATATTCTACTAAAGATTTTGAACTTCCTCTTAAAAGAAATTCTTCATGAACTATGGAGAATGCACTATCCAAAATAAAAGCAGGGGGAAATTTAAGTTGTGAAATACTAGAAGTTGTGAAATTTTTGAATGGGCAGTTAAAAGTTAACTACTATTGCCAGGAAAATCATTTATACACATGCAACAATGATGATCTACTTTTTTAATAAAATAAGTATAAAATAAAATACTTCGAGTTTCCTAACCATTCTTTGTGGGCAGCCTGTTTGCTTTCTAAAGTGTAAATAAAAGTGTCTGGGTTTTATGGCCTGTGTGAGAGTGGTGCTGGTGGTGGGGATACCTGAGACTTCCCTGCAGTCTTCTGTAGGGAGCCCTGTGGGGCTTGTTCATTGCTGATGATTCCCTGGGGCCACCCTTCACCATGTATTTCCTGTTCTATATCATGAAGGGTGATACACTAACAGTCTGATGAAGAAAAGGTGATTTCCAGTGCCCAGATCCTTGTACACAACTGGTTCTGTTTGTAAATCCAACACAGATTGCTCGCCTGTGTTCTTCTACTTGCCACAGGATGCACTCTTACAGTCAACCATCAGGACTTCAAAAACACACACACCTCACATCTCCTGGAAGCAGAATGAAGCCCTTTGGAAAATAGTTTACTTGACTTTCTTCAGTTTTCCTAGCCGATGTGTATCTCAGGCCACTCCAGATGTATGACTTGTAACTCATCACACCACCAGGCTCAGCAGATTGGACAGTTCCCAAAAGAAAGGGCTACAAGGACAGAAAGAAGACCACCTTGGTAGGGCTAGCGTAGCTGCTGGACCATACATACAGAGACATGGGCCCCTGGAGACTCAGAACAGAGCATGGACTGCTTCCCTGTGTCTCTTAAAATACATATCCACAACATAGCAGCTTAAAACACCACAGATGGCTGGGGTAAGGCCCATGGTAACACAACTGCCTAGCATGCTGCAATTCCCAGCACAGAGAGAGGGGAAAAAAAAAAAAAAAAAAAAACTGAAACAGAAACTACCATAAGCCAAATCATTCTTTAATTCTAGAGGCCAGAGGTCTAAGATCAGTTCCTCCAGAGCAGGGTTGAGTAGGTGGTATTGGTCCTTTCTTCAGGATTGGGGAAAGGGAACCTGCAACGGCTGTGGTATGCGCAGCTCCTGGCCATCTCTTCAGATTTTGTAGCAATGGTCACATCCTTCTCTCATTAGTCATGCTGTCTCTCCCGATGTAACACACAAGGCCCACACAGATGTTCCAAGATGTTGCCCTGAAAAGCCCCTTTTCCAGTGATGTGTTCCTCCACATGTTCCAGGGATGAGGACAAGGATGCAGTCGGGACCATCCTTCAGATGGTCATCAGGATCTCAAGTTCAGCAAGTATTTTCTATAAGTGTGCCTAACTCTGTTGTTCCTTGACACTTGTATCCAAGACAATGAAAATGTTTACTAGATAACCGGGTCATGCTCAGATGAAAGGGTCTTGCTGGGTGGGAGACCTTGGTCTCCAGCAAGGGGCTGAATCAAAGAGTCCATACAGAGATCCAAAGGAGAATGTGTACTTGGGCCCAAAAGCCAAACTCAGTCCTTGCAGGCTAGACTTGTGACAAGCATCAGCACTGGTGTCACTCAACCTGCAGATCAGAGCCAGCCCAGGTAGCACTGAGGAACCAAAGTCCTCCTGTTCCTCCTGCCCCAGAGGTCCCCCATTGTGTGAAAGGGACTAACATTCAGGAGCCACTCTAGAAGAGGGGTGACACTCCAAGGGACATTAGGGAAGCTCTGATGGGGATAAAGCCAAACTTAAACCAAAGCCCTGTGTTGCCTATATCCATGGAGATGCCTAGCACAGTTGGGCCCCAAGTAGGAGGACTTCAGTAAGTCCTTATACTCTTAGCATATGCCCTCTGCATCCTGGCCAGCTCACTGCTGCTAAGTGGCAGCACTCAGCCTGCCAAGGCCCCTCCCACCCTACTGCCCATGAACCCTGGCTGCACCTATGGAAACCGTGGTGCCCACATGTTCCCTGGAATGAAGTCAGGGAGGATACACCAAACTGAGAATGGGTTCAGCTCATGCCAGTGTGTATCCCTAGCTCACAGTATCGAGGAGAGTAGCAGAACCCCAACACCAAACACTTCTAAAGATGGAGACACCAGTGGCCAGGATCTGGGGCTGCATGTTGCCGCATCTCGGCTTGTGAGAGAATCGCCTACAACCATGGTGCTTGACCCTAGGGCATGTGTGTCCAAAGTGGGCTGTCGCCCTTGAAAACACTGAAAGGTTCACCATCACTGACTAGAGGGTCATCCTGGAGCCTAGTATTTGCATGTCTAGCAAACACAGGTGATGCCAGTGCCACTCATGCAAGGGCCACAGAAGTACTCTTTAAAAGCAGCTCGCCAGCTTACATGTGGGAGACAAAGCCAGAATGAAAAGATGACAGTGACTGATAACTATTACCATGAGCAGGGACAGGCAGAAATGGTCACTTGACTGCAGACCACTGACAGAAGTATCACAAAGTAAGTCACACATACATCTGTAGTTTATTATGTATGTGACAGTAGTATGTCTAAAAAAATGTGTATGCCCTCATTTTAAAATACTGTATAGCCATAGGGCTGCAGGTTGCCACAGACATGTGATTTGTAAAAAAAAAAAAAAAAAAAAAAAAAAAAAAAAAAAAAAAAAAAAAAAAAAAAAAAAAAAAAAAAAAAAAAAAAAAAAAAAAAAAAAAAAAAAAAAAAAAAAAAAAAAAAAAAAAAAAAAAAAAAAGAAAGAAAGAAAGACAGAAAGAAAAAGTAACAAAAGGAACAGTTGCAGCAAAGTGAAATAAAGCATAGTAATACAACAGAGTGGGCCTGTTCCTGTGACCTGGTCAACCTCAAAAGCCACTTGACTTCCTCTTTTCTAGGTTGTTGGCTGTCTGACATTTTTAATGGAAAGACTACAGAAACGCCATGTGAGCCCTCTATGCAATGTCCCCCAGGGCTGCCCAGCCCCTCCTAACTGTACTCTAGGGAGGTAGGCATCAGTGGCAGGGTAGCCGGAAGTGTACTAGTTTCTCCATGAGACCCCCAAAACACCCAGGTCTTGCTCTTGCCTTTGACCCTGACCCGAGCCACCATCGCTGACTGTTGGCTGCACCAGTTGTTCTGCTGATTTCCCACTGTTGTCTACCCTCATGAACTGGACTCACCTTGTAACTCATTCAGATGTAAGTATAAAATGTGTGCTGTCTGTCAATGTGCAGTTCACCAGCACTTCTGCTTACACAGCTCCCTCTGATTTACTCGCATGAGCAGCTGTGCAAGAAGGCTTCCATGTTCCTGGACCCCACAGCTGGCTTTTTTCATCCAACCTACAAAGAAAATTCCACCTGATGACCTGGCTGCTGCTGTGCCCTGTCTCCAGGGGTCTGCTCCCAACAAACCAGCAAGTCAGCTCCTGACTCCCTCCCCATAAAACGCACCCAGGCCCTGGTCTGGGGCCCTACGTGCTGGCCACAGCTCCCAGATCAGGACCATGCTTCCCCTTCACAGTGCCCTCAGCCACCTCCTCTGTAGGGTCTGCTCCGTGTCACCCTTTCAGGGGGCTTCCCCAACCACTCCCCACCTTGTATACCTTTACAGGTCTGTTTCTCTCTACAGCGTTTGTCACCATCCAGCATATCACAGTCCTGGGTTTTTTTTGTTGTTGTTGTTTTGTTTTGTTTGTTTGTTTTTTGAGGAGTGTCTTTGTTTCCCCAGTAAAGCATAAGTTCATGGGGCAGGAGTTTCAAGCTGTTCACTCAGTGCCCGTTCTCAGCTCTCCACAATCAGCATATGCTGGCACATAGTAATCACCTGGTCTTCACTCAGTGAAGCAAAGATCACTGACTTTTTTTATTTATAAGGTTTTTTTTCATGTCCTTTGATTGGAAACATTAAAGGTCATCATTTCTAGTCCTAGGCTTGACCAACACAGTTTAAATATCTATTTAAAAATAAGGAGTTTGTCTAAATAGGATTTCTAAGGCCATTTAGTCCCCCTCCCATTAAGTGTTATTTCTTAAGAATTGTTTCTAGATATACTGAGTGGTTTCCTTAAAGTCAAATCACACAGATAAAGAAGCAACAACAACAAAAAGAAATAGCCCAAGAATCATGAGGTAAAGGATAAGTATCAATCTTTCGAAATCATCTTATGTCCTAGAATTACTAGAAAGTTCTTCCTGCTTGTGTGTGTTTGAGCGTGTGCCATAATTGAATGCAGAATGTGGATCTTGTGTAAACACATCTGAGAATATCCTGACTGCAAAGGGAAACTTCTGGAGCAGAGCTGTACTTTCATGGTGAAGTGCTCACCTGCCTTCCCAGAGGCCCAAAAGGCAGTGTGCAGTCTTCAAACAGTTTTCTCCTGTTTGAAGAAAACTAAGGAGTTACATGTGATGAGAGTCAGAGGTAGAGCATTTTACTGCACATGTTGTGAGAGCTTCCTAGGACTATGTGGTGGTGGTGGTGGTGGTGGTGGTGGTGGTGGTGGAATAAATCTACTGAGAACAGAATGGGAAGGAGAGCATCACACAGTATCTCTCTCTCAACACAAGAGTATACGGACAATGAATTTAAATGTCTCAGCTCTCCACCACCTCCAGCAAGTTCTTCAAATTCTTTCCTCCAGTCTGAAAAGCATTTCACAGGTTAAAAGTTACATGATTCTAAGGCCAGCCAGATAGCTCAGTGAATTAAAGTGCCTGCTTAGGAAGACACAGGGGCCAGGGATTGGATCCCCCTCCTGCCATGCTGGCTCTACCCCCAGGGCACCCTGAGACAGTGATTGAGACTGGATGTGGTGGTGTGCACCTGTAATCCCAACACTTGGGAGGCTGAAAACAGGAGGATCACTACAAGTCTGTCTGTATAGTGAAATACTATAGACACTATACTAAATTTTTTTTAAAAATTTAAATTATGTAACTCCAGAAAGAGGGTTTGGCACACAGAACAGGAGAAAATAATTCCAATATTTCACATGAGGTTAATGTATAGAATATACAAATAACAACAACATATATGTTACAATGGGTCCCCATCTGGGTTTCTGTGTTCTTGGGTAAGATGAATAAGGAATTGGACATGGCCAGAGTCTAGGCACCAGCATGCTAAGGATGGGTGGGCTCATGCCAACAGAGCAGAAAATGGGAGGAGTGCTGAGGACATGGTATCCGTGCATGTCCTTTACCACAATCCACTCTGTTATAGTTGGTTGGGTTATGAGATGCTATCCATCCTCATGAACCTGCAGTGAGTTCCTGGTGAAGAAAGGTTATCACTGATCATGTAGGAGGGTTTGTCACATGTGTCCTGGCTTGCAATTCTGGAATTTTCTAAAGCTGGCTCAGATGTCTGTGTTTTTATTCTTTCTGGTGCTGGGAATAAGGCTTAGGACAAAAGTATATCTGTGGAGTTGTTGGCCCTGCGATGTTGTTTACTCAGGTTGAGGTGAGTGAAATAATAACCCTTAGCCCCAGTTGTACTATCTATATTATACAGAGACTGTTGGGCTACACCTCTCTTAACTTTTACAGAAAACTCCCACAACTTAACCACAAAACAAAAGCAATTACTCCCTCTCCCTCTCTCTGTCACTATCTGAGCAAGGGACACTAATCACATGAAAACATGCTCAGTATCACTGTGATGAATTAACTAATGATCATCTTGGAAGTCCTGCTGAACTAGGCCAATGTGGTTTTTGGCATAGAAGGCTCACATAAGGATTGTTATCAAAATGACATAAAAGGAGAATGGGAGAGGAAAATTGCTCACCTTTATCCATTTTTCCAGGTCCTCCACATCCACCTCCTCTTCCTTCCATTTGTTCAATCAGAGGTCCAGGAGGAGCCCCCTGGACCACCTTGCCTTCCTCCACCAAAGCCACCTCGGTCCATGGAACGGCCACTATGGAAACTACCTCTGTCTCCACCACAGCCACCTCGAAACATTGCACCAGGGCGACCACATCCATGAGGCCACCTCTATCTCCCCAAATGCCACCAGGGCCACCACTACCACGATCACCACCTGGGGGTGGGAGGAAGGGTGGCGGGAGGAAGCCTCCAGGTTTGGGGGCCTTCCACTAGTTGCATTCTGTTCTCCAGGTGAAGTTCTGGTTTCCACAACCCAGATGGGGACATTGCCAATCTCCAGCTCAACGCTGGACGTTTCCTCCTCCAGAGGGGTTTCCACAGGAACTCCGGGGGCCTCTTGGAGGGAAGCCTCTTCTATCTCCTCTATCACCTCTCATGCAACCCATGGGTCCCCCAGGACCTCCTGGGCCACCTGCACCTCCACAGAGTGGTGGTAGCATCTTTCTGCCCTCATGAGGTAGCATGCCACCTCACATGCTATTCATTGGAGGCTTCTTCCGAGCAAGGGAAACTAAGTTTGCTTCCTTGAAAATCTTTCCCATAAAACCACCCTGCAGCAGCTTTGGCTGTCAGTGGATCTTCATAAGACACTGTGGCATCACCTTTGGGCTTTCCCGTTTCCTTGCACAGGTGGATGCGGATCATGGGTTGCCCAGTTCTCTTGTTAATCTTAACAAGCCCACATTGTTTAAAGAAGTCTGCCAGATCATCAAGTGTCACATTGTCATTTAGTCCTTGTATATAAACTGCACTGTCTTCATGTCAGAGTCTTCATCAGGATCTATGGGAGCACCTAGATCAAGATCTGGTCCTTCATACATGGGTCCACCAGGCTTATTGAAGCCACCTCACTCTCCAGCGCTGCCCATTCCACTGTGTCCTCCTCCCCGCCCACCTCTGCTCATGCCTCCATGATCAAGTCCCCCTCTTCCTGTGCCCCAGTTATCAGGGCCACTCATGCCCCAGTTTTCTCCTGGTCCAGAAAATCCTCCAGACTCCTGAACATAAACACCCATGCTACTAGGGTGGTCTTGTGGGAATGAACACTGCTGCCCATAGCTGCTGCTCTGTTGGCTATATTGACTTGGAGTCTGGCTGTAGGATCCAGTCTGGGGGGAATAACAAGTGGGAGGATGCTGCCCATAGCTGCTTTGTTGACCACAGGTACTGCACTGTCCATAGCTGCTTGACTGTCCATAGGTGTTCTGAGAGTAACTCCTCTGATCATAACCAACTGACTGTGTACAAGAATAGCCAGTAGGAAGATAGAATGGAGGCATAATGGCTGGCTGCACTGGGTAGCTTCCAGGAACCTGGGGATAACTAGTTACTCTGTCCATAGGTTAAGCTGGGCTGGTTATAACCCCCTGTGCTAGATTGAGGTTGATTAGCCTCAGTAGGCTTGTTATCATCTTGTGATCTTGCAGGTGCAATAGCTGCTGGCTGCTGCCCATAGGCTGGGTAAGCAGGCTGAGTGCCATAATCAGACTGAGCTACATAAGAAGCTTGGGTGGTGGTGACTGTAGCAGTGGTGGTGTCATAAGCACCAGTGCCATACCCCTGGACAGGTTGGCTATACACCTCGGGGGCAGCTGGAGTATAACCAGTGGGAGGCTGTCCATAAGAAGTGGACAGGCTGCCCATAGGTGCTGAGCTTGGATATGGCTGACACTGGTAGGCTGTCTGTAGGTTCCATAGCTTTGTTGCACATATGCCCGGGTGGTCTGTGCATATCCTTGAGTTGGCTGGGAGGTGTAAGCACTGTAGCCCTGCTGGGCTGCAGCTTGGCTGTAGGTACTGTTCTCTGTAGTTGCCACTTTCTCTTCTTCCTCCTCAGTCTCTCAATGTCCATCACGCTCTTGCTTTTCCTGTAAGTGTCCACCAACTCTATTATTACTTGGGGCACAGGAATTGCCAGGCCTAGGGAAAACACTGAGTACTCTCTGGTTTTCAAATGGAGCCACGAGCTGGATTAATGACTGACAAATCTGCATGAGCATCTATCAAAAGTCTAACAGGGGCTGGGGAGACAGCTCCGAGGCACAAGTGCCTGCTGGGCAAGTGCAAGGTCGTGAGTTCGAACCCTGGTCCCACAAAAAAAAAAAAAAAAAAAAAAAAGTCTAACAGGCTTTTCCCCTACATTGGAAGTTAACATGGGTTCCCTGGGGTTGAGAGGCATCAATCCAAAACTTCCTCTGATTCCATCATAAACACTTTCTTTTTCCCTCTCTAGAAGCTTTGGACATTTTTTATTTGAAATATCTCTTCTTTCTGTGTGGATCCAGGGAAGCATGACTTTTTCTGCTTCTTGACTGGCCCTCCTTCCTATAAGCTGCTAGCATCACTTTGACCTTTTTCTGTCTACATTTCCATTCTACAACCTTTGTACTATGAAACACTTTCTGAGCAATTTCTATGAACTGAGACATATTAATTCCTGCAAACCCATCTAACTTCTGCAGCTTGTGTCAGATATCTGGGGCCCACTGAGCAACCAATAACTTTTCTGGTTTTAGAGACTCCCACAGGCAGCCCTGCCCAAGGAACATGAAGAACTGCCATGCCTTGGAGCGTGAGAGCAATAGTAACCAACTTTGAAGTGAGCCAAGAGCTTCATCATGAGAACCTGTTATCTCAAATAGCTATGGAAAAGAAGCTATGCCCTGCCTCAAGATGTGAGGGACAGTATCCCTGCTCCGAGAATGTAAGGGCAACTTCACCTGTAGTGGATTTCCTGACATATGATAGACAGAGAGGAAGCATCTTACCTCAGGACGTGAGGGCAATCAGCTCTGACCAAGGAATGTGAAGATAGCTTCCCCTATAATAGGGCAGGAAACCCCCAGAAGGCTCAGCTCACCTGGGCTCTATGAGGTGGATATAGTTAGTTACAGCCTTAATATGTTCATATAACCTATTTTTTAAGACAAGATCTGGTGGATCCCAGTAAAAGGAATCTAAAAGTAATCTAGCATATTTGCTATAGGTTTTACCTGGGTTTTGGTGTATTCTGGGAAAGAACAAATTTTCTGAGAGATTAGAACATGTATAATCAAAGCATGAGCATTTGAGCTAAACCACTGGCTTTTAAGCCTCTTTATTCATGGGATTTGACAGTTTGCTATAAGTTCGTCTGGCTTTAGTTAAAACATTAAGCAATGTTACTTTTTGAGAAATGTAATCTGAGAGGTCACACCTGTATTTACTATCAGTGTGAAATATCTGAGTTACATCAAAAATCAGCCAGGTTAATTTATACATTTATCATGAACTACATAGCATTTAGTCAGATTAAACCAATTCATGTTTTGGACATGGCCCCAACTGTAAGCAAGGGGCATTGCTGAGGGATCTTTCCTCTAACACTGGGCTGTGAGGTCTATGTTACAAATACAAGACCTTGAGGCCCGGTGGGATGGCTCAGTGTTCTAAAGCGCCCGCTTGGGAAAGCTTGGGCGGCTTCAGGGACCGCAGTTCGATCCCCGGCACCACATGCTGCGCCAGCCCTGCCCCGAGGGCAGGATGAGCCAGCCATAAACATGAGTGAATAAACAAACAAAAGTTCTGAAACAAGAAAAAAAAATAAATAAAATTAAATTTTTTTAAAAAGCTATTGATGAAAAATGTGGGTGGATAGTATATTTCATGGGTCAGTCTAATTTGGCAAAGGTTTGTGCATGGTTTTATCACCTGTTTGGGTGAGATTTTTGTCTTTTATAGCACTAGTAACCATAAGAAGTAATCAGGGGGCTGGGGAGATAGCTCCATGGCACAAGTGCCTGCCTGGAAAGCACAAGGTCATGAATTCAAACCCTGGTACTGAAAAAAAAAAAAAAAAAAAAAAAAGAGTGAGCAAAAGCCACTATTCATTTTATTTTTCATCAGGCAATTGTCAAGATTTTTATTCATTTTTTTACATTGTAGTATGTATAAGCAACTTTAATAGGTGACAATTGTACAGTAGTTAGATATCACCTACATATGCATTTTTCCACTTTGCACTTTATGATCTGAAAAATGCTTTTTAAATTGTATAAGATTTATATCTACTGTAAACATTGCTTATTTTTTTTGCTCTTGGTTTTAAAAATTTCTGTTGAAAACACAGACTGGTGAGATAGCTCAGCAGTCAAAACACCTGCTTAGGTAACTGAAGGGACCACAGTTTGGTCTCCAGCACCACATGCTGCGCCAGCCCCACCCCAGGGCAGGCTGAGCTGGCCATAACATAAATAAATACATTTAAAAAACAAAATGCTGTTGAATATTGCGATCTATATAGTTTACTGGATGGCTTCTTTTGTCCACCTGATTTCCTATGTTACCAATGTGTTGATAGGTTCTGGCCCTAGTGTGAATTGCTGAATCATTATGGTAGTCATCTAATATGGCTGAAGCCCTCAAAACAACAGCCTATCTTCCCAAAGACCACCTCCTGCCTTCTCCAACCCAGACCAGGGTGCAATTTCCTTTCACCTGTCCTGCTGCCTCAAGGAAGGCCCCAATCAGCTCATCAGGTATATCCAAACATCCCCCTGAAACCTCAACCCTGGCAAAAGGCCATAAAAGCCTCAGCCTCTCTTTGTTCCAATCCGCAGTTTCTTGTCTTCCCCAAATTCTCTCTGTATCTTCCAAGAAAATACAGCCCTTTTCCATTTTTACTTCTGCCTGTTTCTCTTCTGTGACACCATGGAAAATCTATCATTTGTATTGTGTCTGTCGCCTGAAAGTGTACTTAATCATTGCTTCCTTTGTACAATGTCTTTGGTTGCAAGTCATAAGCATAAGGCAAATAAAATTCCATTAATTTTGAAAAATAAAAATAAAAATGAAAAAAATCAATAGCATTTCTATACACAAACAACAAACACACTAAGAAATTAGATAAACCACACCTTTCACAATAACATCTAAAAAAATGAAACATTAGGAATCAGCCTAACAAAGGAAGAAAAAGATCTATACAGTGAAAATGATAATACTCTGAAAAAAAGAGATCCAAGAGGATGTTCAAAAATAGAAAGATACTGCTTACTCCTGGATAGAGAGAACCAACATTGTGAAAATAACTATACTTCCAAAGTTGTTATATAGATTCAATACAATCCCAATTAAAACACCATTAATATACCTCACAGATCTAGAGAAAAAATTCTTAAAATTCATCTGGAGCCAGAACAGACCTGCCATAGCAAAAGGAATCCTGGACAATAAAGCAAAGGCAGGAGGCATCACAACCCTTGACTTGAAAGTATACTGCAAAGCTACTGTGATAAAATAGTACCGGAAAAAAAAAAAAAAAAAAAAAAAAAAAAAAAAACCTGAGGATCAGTGGAACAGATTAGAAGACATAGACACAACTACAAACACACTCAGCCATCTTATCTTTGACAAAGAGATCAAACATGTTCACTGGAGAGGTAGCCTCTTTAATAAATGGAAAACTGACTTTCCGCATACCAAAGGCTAAAATTAGACCTCTGTCTATCATTATGCACTAAAGCAAAAATGTTCAAATATTTAAACACTGAAGCACAAGCAATAAGTCTACTGGATCAGAAAAGTAGGTAGGAATCTTGAAGACATAGGGTAGATAAAGAGTTCACAAACAGGGCTGGGGAGATAGCTCAGTGGCTTACGTGCCTACCTGGCAAGTACAAAGTCTTAAATTCAATCCAATACCGGGGAAATGGGGGGATGGACCAGAGAGTTCAGGAACAGAAACCAAACAGCACAGAAAATACTTGAAAGAATCAACAACTGGAGTCCTCTCTTTTTGAACAACGCAAAAATTGGGAAAAAATCTTAACCAACAGTCACTCAGATAAAGGACTTCTATGGAGTCTATATAAAGAATTTTTTTTTGTCTTTTTGAGACAGGGTCTCGCTATGCAGTTGAGGCTGGCCTTGAGCTCACTTTTGTAGCCCAGGCTCGTCTCGAATTCGCACCAATCCTCCTGCCTCAGCTTCCCGAGTGCTGGGATTACAGGCGTGCGCCACCATGCCCGGCTAAAGAATTTTTTAAAAAATTAGGCCCCCTAGCCGTGCGTGGTGGCTCACGCCTGTAATCCCAGCACTTGGGAGGCTGAGGCAGGAGGATCGTTGTGAGTTCGAGACCAGCCCGGGCTACAAAAGTGAGATCAAAGCCAGCCTGAACTGCACAGTGAGACCCTGTCTCAAAAAAAAAAAAAAAAAAAATTAAGCCCCCAAAATTCAAAGATTTGATCCAAATATGGGCATCTGAGATGGATATACACTTTTCAAATGAAGAGTTACAAATGGCAAATAAATGAATGAAAAAATGTTCAATATCATTGGTCATTTAAGAATTGCAAATGAAACCAGGCATGGTGGTACACCCCTATAATCTCAACACTTGGGAGGCTGAGGCAGGAGGATTGGTATGAGTTCAAGACCAGCCTGGGCTGCAAAAGTGAGCTCAAGGCCAGCATGAACTACATAGCGAGACCCTGTCTCAAAAAAAGACAAAACAAACAAACAAAAAACCAATTGCAAATGAAAACAACACTGAAGTTCCATCTCACCCTAGAAAGAATAGCTCTCATAGAGATGTCAGCCAATAACAAATGCTGGAGTGGCTGTGGGAAAAAAGAGACCCTTCTCTGCTGTTAGTGGGAATGCAGACGGGTATAACCTCTGTGAAAATAAGTGTGGAGCTTCCTCAAAAAGCTAGGAATAGAGGTCCTATTCAAACCAGCTACTCCCCTCTTGGGTACTTTCCCAGAAGAATTGAAAGCATACTACAGTAGCATATGTGCACCCATATTTATTGTGGCACAATTTGTCATAGCAAAATCTTAGAAGCAATCCAAATGTCCATCAACTAAGGAATGGATAAAAAAAGATGTGGCATTTTTATACAATGGAGTATTACTGTCCTACAAAAAAAGAGATAAGCTTGAGGCTTTTATAGGTAAATAGATGCAACTAGAGACCATACTTGTAAGTGAAAGAAATCAGATACACATGTATAAGTATCATATTATCTCCCTAGTGTAAGAATCTGAAAGAGTAAATAAAATCTGAAAGGTATAATATTGTGAAAGGGAAAGGAACTATTCAAAGGGAAGGAAGAACCAGGTTGAGAGAAAGGAGAAAAGAAAGAAAGAAGGGCAAAACCATATTTGTATATATACACGATAGTTTGGATAACTGATTTCTGCTGACCTATTGAAAAGAACAGTTAATGCTAACATTGTTCTCTCTTCTTAATTTTTTTTTTTTTCAGAACTGGGGATTGAACTCAGGTGCTTGCACTTGCCAGGCTAGCACTTATTCTATTGAGCTATCTTCCCAGCCCCTTCTCTCCTTAATTTTTTACAAATTTTTTCTGTATTTAGGACAGGGTCTACAGGGTCTACAGGATCCTCACTATGGAGATCAGATTCAGTAATTCTCCTGTTTTCAGCCTCCCAAGTGCTGGGATTACAGGCATGCACTGATCTAGTAGTGAGACCCTGAACACCCTGTAGACCCTTCCCTAAAATACAAACAAAAAACAAAAAAACAAAACCAACTTTACATGCTCATATCTGGCAATCTGGACAGCTAAACTGAAGATAATAATATGCAATATAACAACTATTATTGAATTCCTATTACTTTGTTTAATGAAAGTTTGCATCGTTTAATGTGGGTTTTTTTTTTTTTTTTAACTATTTTTTACTTTATAAATTTTTTAGGGGCCCGGCAGGATGGCACAGTGGTCTAAAGCGCCTGCAGGCGGCTACAGGGACCGCGGTTCGATCCCCGGCACCACATGCTGCACCAGCCCTGCCCTCAGGGCAGGCTGAGCCGGCCATAAAAATAAATAAACAAAAATAAATTTTTTGGCAGATCTTAATTTTAAAGGCTTCATGCTATTGTACAATATATATGACAAGCTCTTAAAGCAGAATTCAATCATTGGGCATGTAAGTTATTTGGGAGTAGTTTAAGTAATGCTTGTAAATAAATCTTTCCCAAATCATTGATTATTTCTCTAGGACAGTTTCCTAGAAGTAACAATTGCAGAGTAAAGGATGTAAAGCCTAAGTCTTTTGGATGAACATTGCCGAACCACCTTGCCAAAACATTGTTGAATTAGTTGCACCCTAATCAGCAGCACAGGATATTCATACTGTCCTTGGGGGGGACTGTTCCTACTATCTAGGAAATCCACTTTACGCTGGTGGACTCATGCCCCAAATGACAACTGACTTTTCTTTATATTGTAAAATAAAAGACTGAGATGTTTATAAACTCGTAGTTTTTTTGTTGTTGTTTTGTTTTGTTTTGTTTTGTTTTTGGTGGGACCAGGGTTCGAACTCACGACCTTGCACTTGCCCAGCAGGCACTTGTGCCTCGGAGCTATCTCCCCAGCCTTGTTTTGTTTTGTTTTTTATGAATTTAGGACAGAGTCTACAAGGCATACAGGATCTCAGTACATAAATTGGACTTATTGTGATTCTCCTATTTTCAGCCTCCCAAGAGCTTGGTAGTAGTTTATAAACATAAACTTTATGTCGTGCTATATATGACCTATATAAACATAAAGACTTTATACTTGCTGAAGACCAGAAGTACTCTACTGTTGTCCTGAATACAAAATTATGAAAACTATTTGGCAAGTTTTTAAACTTTGCTTTCCTGCTTTCCAAAATGGTTGAGCTTCATTTATTTGAACAAAACATTCTAAAATGCAGTTCTCATCTATTCCATGCTGCCCAGAGCTGGCATAAATGGGGGCCTTAGCTCAGATCACAGGATGAAAGGACTCAGCGCACACCCAGCCTCTACTCACAGCCCGTAATCTCACTTTCAAAGTTCTCTCTGGTTACCCTGCCTGGCCCTGCTGACCCTGGCACTTCCATTGTGCATGCTAAAAGGACAGGGATTGAGCCAAACAAAAGCACAGTCTGAGGATTGTGTCTACACCATGTGCCCGTTCAGCTCTGCCCAGAGATGAATAGAAGCCATCTGGAACCCAGCCAGAGCCCCTTGATGGAAAACTCTGACTTCCAAAAAAGTATCTCTGGTGCTTTTTAAAAGCATCATGATGAGCTCAGGTTGGAAGAGAAAGACTGTTCACAGTCAAGAGCACAACTTGGAACTCGGTAGCCAGTCAGTGACCAGGGTCCACATGCCTGTTTGGGGCTGGACCAGTTGCTGGATGTTTTCCATACTATGAGCCCAATGGGCTCTGATGCAACACTCATTTCTCTGACTATCACAACAAGAAGCCGCAGATGAGACAGAGGTTGCCTGTACCAATCCATTACTACCTCAAAAGGTATGGCAGGCTTTGGCATGCAGACAGTCTACAAGTTACATTTCAAGGCCTTGCCCATTCTGCATCTTTTCCTAGGTTTGAACTTTGGAGCATGCAGTAGAATGGACTCTGGTGCCCAGCTTTAGCTGATAGGGTGGGGCGGGGCGGGGGGGGCGGGGGATAGGATAGAAGGAAAGATTCTGCCAGTGCCCTGAGGGAATACAAACCAGGAGAAGTAGCAAATTCAAACTTTCTTCCATTCTCTTTCACTTTGGGTGTTCACATCTGAACTTCTTGGACTTACTTCTTGATAAATTCTGTAACCAGAGGTCAATGAGAGCTTTGAGCTCTGAAGATAAAGCAGTCTTTCTAGCCCTAGTTGTAATGAGAGGCAGTCTGTGAATTTATCCCTCTCTCCAAAGAGAAGCACTAGACAAAACACAGGATAGGACAGGGAAGGGTTGGGAGGAAGCTGAGCAAGCTGATGCTGAACTCGCTCCTGATCTGTGGGATTCCTGCTCTGTATGTATTCTCCCACAGAAATGTAAGTCATACTAGAAACCCAGTGACTGCTGGAGTACTGCCCAGGACAGCTTTGGAAGGGAACTCCTCTCCATCCACGCGACCCTCAGAGGGGCAATGAGTCTCTCAAGATCCTGGTCGGTTTTCAGTCTGTCCACATCAGCCCCACTGCACCTGGCACTGGCTTCCTCTCAGCGATCCTGACCACCCCAGCAATGTGCCTCTGTGTATTCCTCCAAAACCGCAAACCTTTTGTTCTTTCCTCTTTTTTTTTTTTTTTTTCTTGTTTCAGAACCTTTGTTCGTTTATTCACTCATTTTTATGGCCGGCTCAGCCCACCCCAAGTGCAGGGCTGGAGCAGCATGTGGTGCTGGGAATCGAACCGTGGTCCCTGAAGCCGCCCTAGCTTTCCCAAGCAGGCGCTTTAGACCACTGAGCCATCCCGCCGGGCCCCTGTTCTTTCCTCTTTTGAAAATATTCTCTGAGATTTCACCCATCACTAAGTCTGTATCTCTTAGCAATCAACTCCAAATCCTTCCCACCTTTCCCTGAAAATTCACTATTCTACCAGGGTCCCAAACTAAACATGCCCAAAGCTGAATTAACCAAAAATTTAAGCATAAACATATGGTAGTCAAATTTCTGTCACTGTGACAAAACATTTTAGGGAATCTACTCAGAGGAAAGATGTGTTGGACTCACAGTCCATGTCAGTTGGGCCTGTCTCCTTTCATCCTTGTGACCAAACAGCATGTGCTTGTCCCATGGAAGCCAGGAAGCAAAACCAGCTAAGGGGCAGGTTCCCCCATCTCCTTTAGGACCTGGCTTCTTCTGTGCCTCACTTCTTCAAAGCTTCATTCCTTTGCAAAACACCATAAAGCCCTTGGGGAACAAGTGTGACCCAAAGCATAACAAGTTACTTCTCTCGTGTGCATAATCCCATACCCTATCCATCCCTCTGTCCAAACACCGCTGTGTGGACAGGAATCCTAACTTCCTGTTTCTGCCACCTGACCTTTTAGCTGTGGCCTCTACCTTCAAACTGCCCCTTATCCAGCCTGTTTTGAACCACTCAGACTTGTATTTGATGCCTCATGTTCAAGTTACCCACCTACCTAATAACTACCTGTGTGTGTGTGTGTGTGTGTGTGTGTGTGTGTGTGTGGCAGGCTTAGTCCACCCTGGGGGCAGGGCCAACATGGCATGTGGTGCCAAGGATTAAACTGCAGTCTCTGTGTGCTTGCCCAAACAGGCAGTTTAAACCACTGAGCTATCTCTCTGGCTCCTGTGTTCTTCTATATTGGGGTGTGCCTCAGCTATGGAAGTTTTAAGGGGCAGGGCTTTGCAGAGTGGAAATAAATGTGATATCTTAAAGGACTGTTGGGATTCCAGCTCCTCTTCTTTCTGTGCTTCACGGCTACCATGAGGTGAGCAGCTTCCTTTGAGACAGTCTCACTTGATATGCTGCCTCCCTGTGGGCACGAAGACATGGCCAACCAGAGCACAGCTCACCCTATCCATGAGCCAAAAGAAACCTTTCCTCTTCTACAGTGAGCAGCTCAGGTGCTTTGTCACAGGACTGGAAAGCTGTTTGGCACATCATTTACTTTCTTTCTTTCTTTATTTGTATGTATTTGGTACAGGGTCTCACTATGCAGCTTGGACTCATGGTGATCTTTCTGTTTTTAGCTTCACCAGACTGGGAATACAGGCAAATTCCACCATCTCTATTTTGGCTCAGTGCACCCAGGGCAGACTGGCACTTGCCCATGATCAAACCCGGGTCGCTAGATTTGCCTGAGCAGGCACTTAGGCCTCCAAGCTATCTCACCAGCCTGCCATTTTCTTTTCTTTTCTTTTCTTTCTTTCTTTCTTCCTTTCTTCTTTTTCTTTTCTTTCTTTCTCTTTCTTTTTCTTTCTTCCTCTTTCTTCTTTTTCTTTTCTTTCTTCTTTCTTTCTTTCTTTCTTTCTTTCTTTCTTTCTTTCTTTCTTTCTTTCTTTCTTTCTTTCTTTTCTTCCCAGAACTAGGGATTAAACTCAGGTCCTTGCACTTGCCAGGCAAGTGCTTATTCTACTGAGCTATCTTCCCAGCCCCTCACCACTTAATTTTAAGGAACTCCATACCCCAACTTTGCTGTCAGCTGGCAACACCCCCTTCTCCTGATGCCCATATTCCACTGCTGTTCCTAGGCCCAAGGATCCCCTTTTGGTAATGCTGCCTTTTCTTTTTTTTTTTTAATGCTGCCTTTTAAATCTAGTCAACATTTGATTAGATGAATAAGCCTAAAGGAAGGATACTGTTTTTCCCATTCCTGGAGAGGACAGTCACAAAAACCTTTTTGTTTTGGGGTTAGCTATTTGCATCATTTTCCTGTTGCACAGGCTAGACATATCTTTCCTTTTCTTTGTGTGTGTGGTTATATGTAGTCCAGGCTGGCCTTGAATTCAATATGTAGCCTAGGTTTGCCTCAAATTTGTGACATGCTGAGACAGCAATTGAGACTGGGTATGGTGGCACACACTTATAATCCCAGCTCTTGGGAGGCTGTAAACAGGCAGATCACTATGAGGCTGATCTAGTAGTAATACCCTAAACACCCTGTAGACCATTCTCTTAAAAAAAAAAAAAAAAAAATTGAAGAAGCCATAGTAAACTGTAGATTATTTTATATAATCAAAATTCCTCAATCAACTATGTAAAAATATTTATATGGGTATGTGGAAATGGTCTGCATTTACATACAAGGAATATGAAGGTATGGATAAAGACCAGATGGTAGAAACAGTCTTACGTGAAAGGGGCAAAATTTCAGATATGGGCCAGCCGAGATAGCTTAGCAGTCTAAAGCGCCTGCTTAAGCAAGCTTAGGCAACCACAGGGACCATGATTCTATCCCCAGCACCACATGCTCCACCCACCCCATGCCAAGGGCAGGATGAGTCAGCCATAACATAAATAAATTTTTTAAAAAAAATCAGATATGACTATTCCTTTTATGCTTTTAAACATATTTTTTTTACAGTCTTCATGACTGAACAATCTAAAACAGAATACTTTGATAAGGATGAGAACTGTTCAAAGGTGTTATTTAGAAATCTTAACTCCAGAATGTAAATCAGCCATGTTGTCTCTGACCCAGAACTCCCTAACATCTCTGCCTCAGGTCTCAGTGCCGTAATCTCCCAAGGCCAGGGTCCCAGCAGCCTCCAGTTGTGTGTTAACTGAATGCTCGACCACAGGACATCTCAGATAGTGCATTTAATAGGTAGAAAGCTTCTGGGTCACATCATTAGACTGGGGTGAGGAAGAATGGGCTTTGACCATCCCCTCCTTTTTCAGAAGACTGTGTTCTCTATAGAAGTCTTTGGGGTAAAACTTACCTCTAGAGATTTCAGTTTAAAACACTTGTTTTGATTAATGTTTCCTGTGTGTCATATGCTGACCACTTACTGGGATTCACACAGGGATTTGACACTACAACCAAAGGGCATGCTTCCGTTTCTCCACACTGTGGGAGAGGCTAAAACACCTGGTCACAGGAGTGCTGGAGAGGCCAGGAGGCTGAGGAAGGGGTATGGCTATTGTGGGAGGTGGCTTTCAGGCCCTTTGTCCAGAGCACACTCCCAGGCCTATTTTTATTTCTGAGGCAGTTTCACTAAATTGAGTTTTTTTAAGTGTAAAGTGAATGGTTTGAGAAGAGTCTCCTGGCTGCTGAGTTACCACAGGACCACTGCACAGCAACTGCAGGACTTTTCTCCTTGCCCTAGCCTGGGAACCCTTGGATCTGCCAGATGGGCTAGAAGACCCAGTGCAAGGTCTATTGGTGCCCAGGTAGGGCTCCTTATTCTCAGCTGTGTACTTGAATATAGCCCTTTTCCACATTAGTCTTGTTTGCGAAGTCCTACACTTGCTGCATGCCTCCTCTAGACTAAACTCCAGCTTCTTTAGGATAAGCAGAGGCAGGCTGCCTAGGTTGAGGAGACTGCTGAATGAATGCTCATTAGCAACCTCCTGCACCCTATCTGTAGCATACCTGTTGTTTTAATTCCCGAAGCTCTGGAGGATAGTGGAGCACAACTACCTTTTTGTTACAGTGATGAAGTGCAGACTTGCTAACTGGTGAGTCTGACCAAGTTATTCAGCCTCTGTGCCTCCATTTCTCATCTACAAAACAGAGAGAACAATTCCACTATGCTACAGTACTCACACGTCAGCACACTAACACAATAGGAGAGTCCAGACCTCAGTCTGTTTGTGCCTGGTCTGTGCTCTAAGAAGAGCTTTCGGATTTTTAATATGGTTCTAAAAAACAAAACAGAAAACCCATTAGAACATGCAGCAAAGTGTTAGGCAGCTCGTAAAACCCAAAATATGCTCTGGTCCTTAAGAGAAAGTTTTTTAACACCAGGCTTACAGGACAGCTGTAATAAGTGGGTATATAAGTCAGGCACTAGAACACAAGTCATTCATTAATTCTCCAGGTTGGAGATAAGCATTTCACACATGTAATGGATCAATGGATGTTTTGGGTTTTTTTGTTTGTTTTTGTATTTTAGTACAGCATCTACAGAGTCTCATTACACAGATCAAACTTGTAGTGATTATCCTGTCTTCAGCCTCCCAAGAGCTGGGATGACAGGGGGTGGGGACAGCAAGGCATGCCAGGGATCCAACCCCGGTCTCTGCCTAAAGCAGGTGCTTTAGTCTGCTTACCTATCTGGCCAGCCTGGATGTCAGTATTTTGATGTGCATTTAAAGTCATTTGAGACCACCTGAGAATCCCAAAGGACTAAGTCAGATGAAAGAAAAGCCCCAGAACTGTACTATAGGGCACTTTTTTAAAGACAGGATCTTGTTATGTAGTGCAGACTGGCCTTGAATCTGTTACATAGCTCATGCTGGTCTCAAACTTTGGGCAATTTTCCTGCTTGTCTCCCAAGTGCTAGGATAACAGGCGTACACACCATACCTGGCTTGGGGTACTACAACTTTAATAGGTCAGGTAATGAGGCTCTCAATCAGCAAATAATGCTGATAAGAGCTATATGAAGTATGAGAAAAAAATCAACACCATAGAAGAGTCATTTCAGTACAGGGTCCCATTATATTGTCCAGGTTGACCTTCAATTCCTGGGCTCAGGAGATCACCTGCCTCTGCCTTTTAAGTATCTAAAACTATAGCCATAGATCTCCATGCCTGACTTTTTCTGGCATGTGTGCAGGGGGTGGGGGTGGTGAGTTAGATAGCAAGGATAAAACTCAGAACCTTTCACTTGCCAGGCAGTCACTTAAACCACCAAGCTACCTCCCTGGCTCCAGAAAAGAGTTCTAGCTGAATACAGTGGCCCACACCTGTAAGTCTACTCTTGTGAGGCTGAAGTAAGAGGATTCCAAGTTCAAGCCTAGCCTGGGCAACTTAAGTGACTTAGCAAGACTCCATCTCTAAAAAGGACCAAAGATACAGCTTGGTGCAGAAGTCCAGGATTTATTCCCCAGCTCCTTAAAAGCTAACAAATATGATTAAGAATTACTGGATTTTACAACATGGATGTGAAGCTGCCGAATGCGCACTGTTGGCACAAAAATGGGCCATTCAACAATGTTGAAATTTAAGAGAAAATAGAAACAGAATTAGAGACTGTGAGGGTAGAAAATCCTGCTCAGGCATTCATCCTGCTTCTGTCCAGTGCAGGGTGAATGGTCAGGAGAGCATTTTGAAAGAAGTGTGTTAATGATGCGAGCAACTGAAATGCTTGCAGGCACTGGGCAGGAGTGATAGTAGAATTAATTGAAGTCATTTTTAACTGCTTTAAAATGACAGTTTCATTCAAGTAGAATAGTGTAACTGAAGCCAGGACAGCAAACTAGTTTGCAAAAGTCTCACCTACTGCCTGTTTTCATATAGCACATCACTGAATGATTCATACATTTTCAGATATTTGGGAGTGACTTTGTGGTAGCATGTCTCAGCACGCAGGTGGCTGGGACCAGAATATTGTCAGTTTGAGAAAGCCTAACCTACACAGCTAGTTCAAGATTGCCCTGAACTACAGAGAGGCCCTGACTCAAAAACAAGGGGGAAAAGTTGGAGAAATTTAAATATGCTGACAAACAAAACTCTTTCTATTCCCATAAAATTAGGTTGGAATTTAGCCAAATTTTCCCACACATATTCTTTGTAGCTGCTTTTGTGCTGCAAGGGCAAGGTTGAGTGGCTGCAACAACTGCAGTGAGATGACAGGGTTGCAAATATACAGTGCTGCTTGCATGCACAGTGGCATTTGTTAATGTTCCTACCAGTACAAACCCATGGGAAGTGTTCTTCAAATATAACTTCATTAGAGCAGTGGAGGATGATTGTTATTCAATTACTAGGTTTGTATTTATTACTCAATGACACTATAGCAATGCAAAAGTACATAACCACTGGTTCATACTACCAGAAACAGTATTTTACAGGGGAACAGCTGTCATTAGAAAGTTAAAAATGGAATGTGTTATTCCAGCAAAATTGTTTTGAAAAGCTGAGAAATTCAGTGAGGCTGTAACCAAGGTTTAGCAATTTACTGAGCTAAATAATTAAATCATTATTTGACTGCAGCCACCAGAAAAATGTGTACAGAGAAAACTACTGGCCTCTGGAAAAAATTATTTAAAAAAATTTTAAAGGCATATGAGGGCCCGGCAGGATGGCTCAGTGGTCTAAAGTGCCTGCTTAGGAAAGCTTGGGTGGCTGCAGGGACCGTGGTTCAATCCCCGGCACCACATGCTGCACCAGCCCTGCCCTCAGGGCAGGCTGAGCTGGCCATAAAAATAAACAAACAAACAAACAAATGAAAGTTCTGAAACAAGAAAAAAATTTTCTAAAAAAAAAAGGCATATGAGTTTTTCCTTGCTGTTAATGAATCAAAATATTTTAACAATATTTGTCTTTTCAAGGAGTCAATGTCAGGGTTTAAGTGACTAAACAATTAACTCCTTCCCTCCCTGCTGGGTGTATGAGAACATGTATAAAATCCAAGGCCTCATACATTGCAGCTTTCAACAACTAAGCTGCACCCCAACCCAAAGAATTGCTTCAGTATGTCTGTAGGTAACTTATATGCAAGAAGTGGAAAAACATCTATCTGCAAAGATGGATGCAACATGTGCACAATGAAAGTGTCTTAAGATCCCACCTATTATTACTCACCTGCAGTACCCGAGTGTGTCCTGTGTTACTGATCCAAGTGCCAGGACTTAATGTCACTGCCATAACAGTCAGGGACGGTGGCTGAGTAAGCTCAAGGGCCCCACCACACAGCAGCAACTTCATAACAAAGTTTTATTGTGATATTTTGAACTCAGAGTCAACACTGGCATTTTTTTTTAATTAACTTTATTTATGTTAATTTATTATGGCCAGCTCAGCCTGCCCTCTGGCACAGCATGTGGTATTGGGGACCTAACTGCCATCTCTGTGGTTGCCTAAGCTTGCCTAAGCAGTTACTTTAGACCACTGAGCCATTGCACCAGCCCCTAGCATTTTTCTTAGTGTGAAAAACAACTGAATGCTGAATAGCTTTGCAAGTTTTTTCTTTTTGAGAGTTTTGCTATGCGGTTCAGACTAACCTGGAACTTATTTTGTAGCTCACGCTAACTTTGAGCTTGCACCAATCCTCCCTCAGCCTTCTGAGTGCTGGGATTACAGGTCTGTGCCATGCCTGGCAGGTTTTTGCTGCAGGCTTGATGTTTCATACTGAACTGAATCTACAATTATAAAACAGTACTTATATGCAAACATACTGAAAAAGTAATTTCTAACTAATACTGCTTGAACCACATTATACTGTTCAAAGTTAACAGCACCAGGCCACATCCATGTTTCCACATACACTGACAGCAGTTTCCAACACTGTAAAGGCAAGTTCTTTATTTCAAAATCCAATTAATTGTGAAGACTGAAAAAATTCCATCTAACTCTGAACTAGAAAAATGACTTACTGAAAGGCAAAGAAAACATGGAAGAATTTAACAGAACTATACAAATGTTTTTCAGATGAATATGCTTAAACTTATGCTCATGGCTCAATACGAATGTGACAGTACCTGTCTGAAGATACTTTGAAATATGAAATATATATAACATACATGCTTGCAATCAATTTTCCTGACAGCAAACTATTTCCTCACATTGAACCTCAATTAAGCAAAGTGCAAACTCCCTCAAAGTACATATATCCTTTTATCAAGTATACCTATATTAGGAAGAAAAAAACCCTACTCAAATTATTGTACTTTGAATTTTGTCCATAACTTTTATCTATCTATATAGTTGATATTGACTCCAGCATCTTATAGCAAGTTGTCCACATGTTGAGCTCAAGGTGAAGTGTTAGAACAGAGAGGAGCAGAGGCTGGGTGGCCAGTGCTCCAGTGACCAGATCTGCCCAACCTCTTCTTCATATTCATCTGCTTTCTAGCTTCCCAGAAGCTAGTATGCTTGTCCTGCCATATGCTTACCAAATATTCTGCAAATGAAAAGAGGCTTCTCAGTGACTAGGGCAGCCAGGATTTCCTATTTCATATCTGGCACAGAACTAACAGCCAAATGGCTTATGGCTTCCAGGTACAAAGACCTAAAGAACTGTGGTTCACAGGTCTATTTAGTAGTTGTGGGACCCTCGGCACTTGGTAGAAAACAAAATGGAAGGTACTAATATCAAATTGTTTTATCTTTAGTGAATTTCTCCTACACAAAAGGTTTTCAAAGTTTGAAAACCATAAAAATGTGTATTTGCTTCTCAAATGCAGAGTTTCAGGAAAAAGTATCTTTACTGTTTTTCTGTGTCATTTTTTATTTTTAAAAATTTTGTGGACTTTTTTTGGGTAATGTAGATTTTTGGGCTTTTAACTGAAGTATCAAAAATATAGCTCTGTGGCACTCATCCAGACTGCCCACCTCCCAAGTATTGGGGATTGAACTTGAGACCTTGCACTTGCCAGACAGCAATTACGCCACTGAACTGTCTCACTGGCCTTAGCCACTCTTAAGGCAGTTCCCAAGGGATAGGTCAGAAATCTCCACTTTAATAAACTTCACAAGTAACTTAGAGGCATTTATTTTGAGTTCCTTCACACCATCAGGCTCTGTACCCCTATCACCTCAGAAGGCACATTAAGGAACTCAATAGGTACTAGCATGCAGGACACAGACAAGTGCTCAGGGGCACAACTCAAAAGTATGCACTTCTTTCTTCATATGTTTATTTCCGGTGGGTCCTTTACTTTCAAAATTACTGAACTTAAAAGGTACTTATAATCATTAACCATTCAGTACTTATTTACAACTAGAATGTGCCAGAAACTTATTCGAAGTACTTGAAATACAGCAGGAGGAAAAAAAATCCCCATTACATTCTACTGAAACATGTTCTGCTCTGCAGGGTCAACTAAAATTTGCTTGAGTTGACAACTACTATATAGTTACTTCAAGAGATCAAGAGCCTCTGACCTTGAAAATGTTCACTGTCTATTTGTATCTTCCTGCATCTTAAAAATAGCTGGTACCTCCCCTTTGGCAGAATGGGAAACAGGTGTAAGGAGATAGTTGCTCTGAGAGTTAAGTTCTTGCATATATTTACAAGATGTGATTTTTAATAACTTCTACACACACACACACACAATGAATGCCAGAAAGACACAGCCATTAATCTCCACAACACCCCCTCCCCATATCTCATCATTCTTATCACTTCTGGAAGCAATTCTGGAAGTCCTCTTTCACGAGTGTGTCGTTATGGCTGCCTCAATGTACTCAATCCACCCATCTACCTTTTATGATCACTGATTTTCAGAAAAAGTCAAAAGTCACACATTGTCAGATTCATGAAGGACCAATGTTTTTGTTAATCTCCCTTCCTGCTGGAAGGCACTCAACAGAAACATTCACCGTATTACTAATTACCTTACAAAGACACAGAAGACTTCCCAAAACGGTTTCAGAAGGTGGTAAGAACAATGGCGTGTTTATTTGAATTAAGGTGTATTCTGAGAGTAACTGACAGCAATGTCATTTACTGCAGTAAAATTTTTTAAAACTTTAAACATGTACTATAAGTTTTGATTGCTCCTTACACAAGTGATTGTGCTCTGCAAGGCACATCTTATATTGACATTTCACTATAAAGTCCCTGACTTACACCATTCAAGTTGTAACTTTCACATGTGTACTGTGTAAGACTCATCTTATTGGGTACAAATGAATCCAACTTATGAATGTTAACCCAGAACAGAATTCATTCCTCAGTCAGGAACTTGCTCCAACTAGACTACATCATGGAGAAGAGGACTAGGTCTCATGCCTATTGTGTTCCGAGGTCAAGAGGCTAGAAAGGTATAATCACTCTTTTGGTTGAATGAACAACTGACTGCCTCCACATGACCTCAGTGCTTCATAATGGCATACCTTTATGTGTAATGCTACTGCTACAGATACTGAAGCATGGCAGAAAGTAAAAAGCAGTTATTTGTAAGGACTTCAGAATTCATATTCAATCATAGTTCCAGAACTATCACTTAAGATGTTTAAGCATTAGACACACTTTTCTTAAAATTGAAATAACAAACTTTACAGAAATGAGGCAGAAGGATCAGTGTGAGTTCAAGCCCAGCTTTGGGCTACAAAAGTGAGCTCAAGGTCAGCCTGAAATGCATAGCAAGACCCTGTCTCAAAACAAAACACCCAAAATTTTTCAGTTAACCTCTGCCAAAACTAAGCAATAAAGAGGGGATGAGGATTGCTAAATATTCTACACGAGACCCACTAGTTTTCTTACACAGGTTAATAATTCTAAGATCTAAAAAACTCTAAAACCTTAGGGTTTTGTAAAGTTTGTGACAAAAACTGACCTGGACTATATAAGGCAGTATATTCCAGATAGTTTGTCTGATTGATAGTGGCAGAAAGTTTGACTATGAGGTGTTGTCTCAGGATCTAGTGAAGGTTCTCTGTAATCTACAGCATATATTTTACCTCTGAAAAGGAAAAGACTGACAAGGATTTCAGGTAGAGCTATAGGGTGTATTCAGTATAAAGAAAATGGAAGCATTTCCACCCTTGTGCTGTGTTGTATTACCACCTGTTGACATGAATTTAGACATAAAAACGTATCACAAAACAAAGGTTTCATCTTATATACAGGGTGAAGGGCTGCATGCCCATAGCTTAGAAAATAGTAATTTTCAAAAGTGACTATTTAAAAACCCTGAGTGAAGTTATTTTAACTACTGACACAGTGAATTTTACTCACTCTTAATGATCTAGAAGGTGGACTACTCATCTTGATCAACTATCTCTGAGGGATGGTGAGGGCACTCGAGTTGCCCACTGGGTGCTATTTTTAAAATTCTTACACAGCCTTAGGCTGCAAGCCAGAAATAAGGACTGAAGCCACCACAATGGATCTCATCAAAATCACTAGGAGTTGTACTGCTAACCATTTCCACCACAGTGAAAACAACAGTTACAGGAATCTTGTTTTATATACTTACAGACAGTGGTAATCCTCTCTATGAAACAGTCTAAACCAGGCATGGTGGTACACAGCTGTAATCCCAGAACCCTGCGAGGCTAAGGGAGCAGGTTTATTAAATTAAAGATTGGCCTAGACAGCTTATCGTAGTAAGACCCTATCTCAAAATAAAAAACAAAAAGGCCAGGGGTGGTAGCTCACTTTGACACACCCTTGTGCTCTAGTACCAGAGAACCAATCAACCAGTCAAACCTAGTCTATACCATAATGCCCTTCTGCACTACTTCTATAGTGTCCACAACATTCTCTCTTCCCAATTATGAATGGTTTTTCTCTGTTCCCTATGAGTTAAATGTATAGTATACGTTGTTCACTCAAGAGGTAAGTTTTGAAACAGTAATTTTTTTGTAGGAATTTCAACAATGGTCTGTTTTATTGTATATTACTGTCTTCAAATTAGCTGCTCAGATTATCAGATATAAGCATGCAAAATTGGTCAAAACAGTTAAAATGAAGAAAAAAATAACTGTTCAATAGACCAGTAGAAATCAGCAATTATCCAAGCTATTGTGTGTGTGTGTGTGTGTGTGTGTGTGTGTGTGTGTGTGTGTGTATTTCCCTTCTTTCTTATCTGATTTCCCTCATCCCAGTTGTGGAACAGTAGTATATTCTTGATTCCATACTTTCTTCTCCAGCTATGATGGAAAGTAGCAGTTCTTTGACACTGAGGTAACATGTAGCAAACATGGTTATTTTATAATAACTGGTTTTTGTGTACTGCATTTAATTCAAATTTACCTAAGCTGGACTTTAAAAATTGGGTTTGCCACACTCTCAACATTGGGGCTTTTCAAAAAAATGTCTCTTCATCAAGGGAATGTGTTTCTAAATAAGTCATAAAGATTCAAACATCAATCTGTCTTGGCAATGCTGACATTTTACAAAGAAGTTGAAACCCAGGTAAGATACTTAAAAGTCTTGAGAAGAGCTATAACTGTTCTTTTTTTTTTTTTTTTTTTTTTTTTTTTTTTTT
>PVJA010004768.1:0-30487 GCA_004027025.1 Myocastor coypus | reverse complement strand
AAATAAAAAACCAAAACCCTGAGTGTCATGTCAGCATTTAAATGCTTATATTTTAGAACAATGTAGACTTCAGATCTCTTAATTAGGGATATTCAACTTATATTTTACTTACTTTCATTCTCTCTTTTGAAAGAGAATTTATACTTAACTAGGACATCACTCGCTTCAATTTTAGGGACAACCTCTTTTCCATTTCATTATGTGGTAAGGGCACACTTTAATGAGGTGTACCTCTAACATCCAGTTTTTAAGTAAAGATTAAAAAACGAAAAATAAAAAAATATTCATTGTAGTTGCTTCCATTTCCAGCTAGAATGATGCAGCTATCCTGTCCTGGATGTCAGCTTCTAAATTGGTAATATTCTGTTAGTATGATAAACCAAGAAATAGCAATCCAAAAGTTTTTGAACACTGGAAAATGGTATTTAAACTAGTCTAATCCTAAGAACACAAAGAATGGAATAAGTGAAATTCATAATCATCTACAAAAATAAGTAAAGGGCTTATTAAGGGGGAGAACCCAAAAGTATTGTAATTTATAGAAATTTATTCTTTAAAAATACTTCCATGTACACTTCATGATTATTTTGTTTGAGGGGAACAAGATTATCCTGCAGTCAGTATTAATTTAGAACATAAGTGGTGTAACAACACATTTTGGAAATAACTAGCAAAAAGAAAAAAAAGCACATGTTTATATTGATGTAAGACTGAAAGGTATTTACGATCTCAAATTAAATGAACCACATTATAAAGTAAAATCAAAACCTGCAATTGCCTTGACTTCTCCATTATTAATTCATAACACATCAAAAATAGTTATTCCCTATTTGCAAATCATAATTGGCCAAGACAAAAGGAAATGCCATTAGAAAAACAGTGATAATTTAAATGCATGATACAATATGCACCCTCTTCCTATTTTAATGTTTAACATACTGTAGCAACTCTATTAAAAATGAACTATTATTTCAGAGTACTTTTATGGGGAAAAAAGGCTGAGCTTATTGCCTAGAAAAATCCTTTAATACATTACCTAATACAGCAAAAAAAAAAAAACAACAACAACAACAAAAATCACTTTAAAAATGCATTAGTAAAGGTTCAGTTTACATGGGAAATACACCTCCCATAATTATGGCTAATCATCTTTTCCACTGAATTAATTTAAATGGCAAAATCCTCCTTCAGAACAGAAAAATATAGCATCTTCAATAGACATCTCGAGACATAAAAGTTATATTAACAAGACTCAATCTATAATAAGAAATCACCAAGAAGCAAAAATAAACTATCATTTCATTGTCCTTTTCCTCAGTAGTCACATATAACTATACAAACTAAGGAGATCCAGGAATTAATGACGTTCCAGAAGAAATCAGTTTCAAAGAACAACTTTCATAAAATAGGTTTTTCTTTTCGCCCTGAGACTTAAGTTAATCTATCACTGGACTGCAATTAAGACAAAGACAAGAGCTCTAAATCCTCTATCATGTCAAGATCATGTAGATATTTCTGATTAAAAAGCTAAAATTTACAAATGAAGAAAGCATAAATAGCAGGATATGATACTTAAATAGAAATATATGGCAGAAATTTATATTTGGTCAAATATACAAGTAACATTTGGGAAAATTTATTGCTCTTGATGGAATATAGCACCACTTAATGGTTACAATGAACCACCTTTTAATTAATAATTGCATTTGTAAGAAAAATATTTAAATTAGTAGCTCAGGAAAAATGTAAGTTTGAGAAATTTTTTGTAGCCTGTGTTTTAAATGTGTTACTCACTTTTCTTCATTAAATAATCAGCAATTTATTTCAGCAAGGTAACTTACATCATATTTGTCAATGTCAGTCTGATTATCATTCAACAAATACAAAATCCAGGGACTAAAAATTTTTTCTTTATAAAACAAATTAGAACATTATAAAGTATTTCCTTATGCCAAAAACATTTCAGGCAATTATTGCTTAGATATACAGTGATTAAATCTGTGAAATTTTCCAAATCAGGATTGAGAAAATTTCTTCACTATGCTAATGTTGTTTCCTAAGAGAAATACTTAAGGGATGTGTGACTATCGCCTACCTACTGTGGAAAAAGAGCCCCGAATCGTTTTTAGACTATTATCACCATAGTTGAAATGAGGAAACAATGTGATTACACACATGCTATATAAAGCCAGCCAGATGCTTTGTAACTTGCAGCTAGCACTTTACTCAGTTTTCAATAAGTAAACTTCCTTATCCTCAAAGATCTCAACAGATAAGTTGCTATGCAGAAGTACAGTACAAAGGATTTTTTTTTAAAAAATGTAATCTTCTATAAGAAGTAAAACTTTAAAGCCAATTTAACATCAACAGGGATTTTCTCTGAGATAGACTTTATCAGATGTTCTTTGTTCTTCAATCAACTGAAATAAACAGAATTACTATACTGGTAACTATCATAGTAAAATGCAGTATTATATTTAAAGTAGCATGACTTTCTTATAACAACTATTTTAGGAATGGCATTTCTAACAATTTTACCCAATGTATGCACCAGTCACATTTGGAAGCAGGCACAAGAATTGTAGTAACATTTGTGAAAATTAAGAGTACTATGCAAGTAATAGTGCAGCATGATCTGTATCCAGTGGAGGGGGAGGGTGAATGAAAGGAACTAGATACTTATAGTTGACATAGAAAAGGAAAAAAGGACCTTATACTTTTATCAGACATTTTTAAAAAAGAAAAATGTCTTGATTTGTTTTCAACTTACAGTTATTCTTTACATATATATGTATATATATATATATATATATATATATATATATCTACATCTCTATATAATTGATTGGGGTGATGCAGAAAGCCACAAATGAGAAAAGGAAACTAAGGTTTTAATAATGGGAACAAAAAGTATAGATTCACCAGTATAGATTCACATTACAGTACACCAATATTTGACAGCATTCTCTTGTCTATTTTTGGTACAGAAGATGGTATCTCTCTACATAACCTTGTAAGGCTTCAGTAACTAAAATGTAAAATAAACAAAAACCCCCCAACAAAACAAAAACCCAACCTATTAGTTTACATTTTATTTTAAAAATTCTGAAAGACACTGCAAGTTCTAAACTTTTAGTAATGCTACCCATATACAACCATCTGGTCAAGGACCCAGTAAAAGTGCCCCCTTTAGGAAGCTTTGCAACAGTAGCGTTGTGCAATATGGATGTTTTTGACTACAAGAAAAAAATTATACATGGCACATTCTCATTCATATTTTGTAATGTAAAAAGTTACAAACATACCTAATCAAATAAATAATAATAAAAAAATTTTGAATGTATTTTGTTAAGTATACTAAAACCACTACATAGAATAATGGCAACTTTCACTCACAGATTATTTACAAGGTAATACCCATTATGGGTACACTGCTACAAAACTCAAAACAGAAGGAGTAAACTTGAAATGTTTCCCATAGTAAAGAACTAGCAGCTTGACTATCTAATGCTGTTTTATCCCAACTGCTTGAAAAATGTTTTTTTTAGTCTGTGTCTTCATCCAGTTCATAATTGTCTTTATCATAAATATCTTTTACTAGAAGAACCCGTACGAGCATATTTTCCAAGGTGTTTCGGTCCAGTGAAGTAGATGTGTACCAGACAGGGCTATCTGTAGAACTAGAGCATTCTGGTTGCAAATAAAAAACGTCCATTCTCTGATTAAGATTCTGTGGACTTGAAGGAAAAGAAGAGAAGGTTAATTTCATGAAATATATTTAAAATTTCTACAACTCTATTTTCCTTCAATAATAATTTAGGCTTAGTAATCATAATATGTGTCCAGATACTTTGCTTCATTGTTTATATTAAATATCTTGTTTATATTAAATATTCTAAAAGTTGTTATGAAAGATTTCTTAATTATAATTCAAACTGTATTTCACTGAATGCAAGATCCCATTAATAGATATAAAACCATTACTTTAATGGTACCAATAACTTGAAAATTTATCAATTCAAATATGTACCCCCACTCTCAGGGTTAGTGAAGTGTAAAATGTCTTAGAACTGATGAAATATGGTAATATATACAACACAAATCCTTGTAGTTTTACACAAGAGAAAAAAATTTAAAATACTCAAAACAGCTGAGATAGGAATTTCCATCTAGCAAAGTTATTACTAGTGGAAGACCCAAAGACTGTCACAGGCAAACAGAGCTACCCTTATACCATGGTCAGGAATTCTACCAACTTATTAGTGACATTTCCACTTTTATTTTTTAAAATCACCCCTAGGACCTAGTTGAGATTTTATAAAGTTGTTTACATAAGGAATTCATAAACTCATTCTGTGCTTCTGTGTTCACATTAACCTGAAAATTAAAGAGAATGCTTACTTAGTTCTTTTTTTTTTTTTGCGGGACTGGGGTTTGAACTCACAACCTTGCACTTGCCAAGCAGGCACTTGTGGCACGGAGCTATCTCCCCAGCACCCCAAATACCAAGCTTAGCTCTTAAATGTATATATTTCATCTCTATCCATTGTATCATACCTCTTCACCAAGAGTTAGCAGAGAATAGTTAGCTACCAGTTTATCTAAGGTTTTACTAAAACACAGCCATGTGCTAAAAATGTATCTAGCTGTTTTCTAGCTCTAACAGCAGAACAGAGTAGGCTTAGATAGACTGAAGCACTCAAAAGTCTCAAATATTTATATGGCCCTTTATTAAAAAGTTTGTGCTCCTCCTTTGCATAATCATTGGAAGAGTTACAATTTAAAATATTACAGCAGCAATAATTTCTGTAGTGGAGAGTAATTTCTTAAAACATTCTAACGTATGACTTAATGAGCTGGGTATTTCATAGTGAAACTAAAAAGTTAACTAAAACTAAGTGGATTTGGAAATAAGCAAAAAGATAAAAGAAATCTAAAGAATCCAATAGAAATGGCATTTATTGATTGTGGTAAATTCAATCAATTTATATGACCATTTGAAAAAGTCAACTATCATTAATGCTTACTATTTATTTATTTGTTTGTTTGTTTGTTTGTATTTAGGCAGGATTGGGGTTCGAACTCATGACCTTGTACTTGCCAGGCAGGCACTTGTGCCACGGAGCTATCTCCCCAGCTCCAATGCTTACCTTTTAGATAAGTAACATTCAAACATTTTCACAGGGCATCTAGAAGGGTTGGTCGTGTTTTCAACTTGTTCAAATACTGGCTCATCATCTTCATGTTTTCTTTTTCCAGTAGTAATTTTATCTTAAAAAATAAAGATTAAATAAAAATCCTAAAACTGACCTTGAAGAAAAACAGTATTTTTTCACTTCTAGCATCTATTTCAGCAAAATCAAATAATGTGCCCTTTAGCATTGTATGAATGTTCTTGACTTCCAGTAAAGCACAATTTTTCAAACAAAGAAACAGATACAATAAAACAATTATCCTGTTTTAGAAAAGTAACATTCTTTAGGCTCTTCACAAGTGATACTGGCGGGCTTTTAGCAAAGCAAGATTTGAATTATCTCCATCACAGAAAAACTTCAAAGTAAGATTTGGTCTGGTACATTACCCTCATTATCTGTTCCACATAAAGAAGACATTTGGTATCGAAGACAGGCTTTGTTTTCCATTGTTAAAGGATTTTTTTTCCAATGCCTAAACACAGTGCCAAAGGAAAGTCTTAAGTGTTGTTCCACTGTTTTCAGGCCAAAATATTTAGTGTTAAAGTAGAATAGGGTATTCAAAAGAGCTACTGGAGAGTGTGATCCTAGTTGTTTTATCCTCCAGAGATAGTCTTCTTCAACTCGAGAGAATATTGACCCTTAAACAGAGAGAACTACTTTAAAATAATTATAAAAAGTTTTCATTTAACCATCCAGAAATAAAAGTAATTTAAAACAAACATATATGTGTCCTCTCTTCAACACCAGATCAACCAGGATGAATTTTAAAATTATTTATGTTGCTCTTTCATTAAAAGGGGGGCAGGGGGGGGCTAAGAAGCACATCAGAATATGAAAATATCAACTCCCAAATAAAGAACTGGATGTGTGCCTCTATCGTTCAGTAGGACAAGCACATAATGGTCTGAAAATAACTCAAACTTGTAGAATTCCTGGGGGGGGTGGGGGATTTCCATACTTTCTTTATACATCTGAACAGTGGTTTAAGCGGTTATGTAAATTTCATTGTAGGACTTAAACATCCAGTTTTGTACTCCAGAAAGTTGGCTACATGCCCTATGAAGCTCATTATAAACAGTAGTTGACCATATTCTAGTCTAATAAGAAATGAAGAGATGAGCACCTGAGTTAATACTTTTAAAGAACTGCTAATTTTAATTACTTTCAACTATTTCAAATACATTCTCTGAAAAACTTTAACACAGCAAAACTATTAAAAATAGTACCATCTGGAAGTATGCTTGGTTGCCAACTTCTGAGTATTTTATTCAATTCTTGCTCAAATGTCTGGTATCCGGGATCAATAAATATGTTGTCCTTTCGGTTACTACCACACAAATACTGTAAGAAAAAAAAAAAAAATTCTTAAAAACCAGTTACTTAAAAATAGTGAATACATTACACTTATATTTCTTAGGAAAAAACAAAGATTTATTTATGCCTAAGAAAAGCAAGCATAATAACAAAATGAGATATTAGTGGCTTCTTACATAGGCCTAAGAATCACAATCATAAAATGTCAATTAATCTGAAACTATACAGCCCAGAATGTAAAAACTAAGTGAGAATCTATATAGCCTGTTAGACAAAAGAAACAGTATCTGACTCCCGTGTTTTAGTTTATAGAAAAAAAAAAAAAACAGCTTTTAAGGCATGAGTAAATTTACTGTCTCTAGATGTCTCTGTTCCTGTAAGGATTTGTCACAGAAACTTATCAACATTGAAGTTTGCAAAGTCTAACTCTTGTGCAATTAATGATAGCAAAAGGAAGGCAAAAAATTAGAAATATATTAGTATAGTTACACTCAAAGTGCCCTAATATTATCTGAAGGCAATGATTATGGTAAAAAATATATACTGTAAATTCTGGGGTAACCATTAAGAATTTTTTGAGATATAAATTATACACTCTTTGCACAGATAAAGGAAATCACAAAAACATTTTCAAAAGATGAAAAATCAAAGGTGACAACACAAACCAGCAGAAGGACAGATTATTTCAGTGGTAACACTGAGCACAATAAACATAAAAGCTCTAAACCAGTGGTGGTGGGCACATGAGCCAAGTGTATCAGTTGTTTCTTCTAAACTCAGTGTTCAGATTTAATTGCAGTGGTTACACATTGCAATAAATATATTGGTGACAGTCTGGGAATCTAGTCTCTAAAATGTTTGTCATCTTTGCAAACCAAGGTCTGCAAGGAGATTTGTTGAGCTTTAACCACTCCTCTACCTACTTCTATAAATACAGTTTTCTGGGAATACAGATGCTGGTTCATTTGTAGATTTCTGCTATCTCTCTTTTTTATTTATTTACTTATTTTTATTTTGGTCTTTTTGAGACAGGGTCTTGTTGTGCAGTTCAGGCTGACCTTGAGCTCACTTTTATAGCCCAGGGTGGTCTCAAACTCACACCAATCCTCCTGCTTCAGCCTCCCAAGTGCTGGGATTACAGGTGTGCACCATCACACCCAGCTGATTCCTGCTATCTTTATGCGGATCCCTTCCTGCCTCTGACCTAGGATGAATGGTGGCTGCAGGCACAACTACAGCCTGTAAAGGCCTATAAACCCAAAATACCATTAGACCTTTTATAAAGCTTTTTTATCCTTGGTTTAAACATACTAATTAAAGTAAGATTTATCAGATTGGATTAAAACACAATACACAATGACAAACTATATAAAACCCCTATTTTAAATAAAGACACATGAAAAATAAAAGGAAAACTATAACCCATTTATGCATGACCCAAAGATTACAATGCCATCATCATTTCTGTTATATCTAACCTTCATCTATTGATCAGATAGCAAAATGACTGGCATAATCCCAAAGGAGCAGAAAAACACACAAGTGGTTCTAACTGACAGATAAAAGCTTGGGAATCAATGAATCAACTAGGATTCAAAAAAACATCATTTCCTAAACTGTTTTTACCATTATGTCACTGACCAGCTGAAATGCAATTCAATCTATTTAATGAGACTATGAATTTTTGTAAAGTAAGGCTCCTAGATTGACTGATTGATTTATTGATTGATTTTGTGGAACTGAGGATTGAACTCAGGCCTTTAGGCTTGCCAGGCAAGCACTTAATTCTACTGAGCTATCTCCCCAGCCCCAAAGCTCCTAGATTTTAAAAGACACAAATTTAATTATATATTATATAAAACAATCTTGAAAGTAAACCTCACGGGAGCCAGGCGTGGTGGTGCATGCCTGTAATCCCAGCACTTGGGAGGCTGAGGCAGGAGGATCAGTGTGAGTTCGAGACCAGCCTGGGCTACAAAAGTGAGCTCAGGACCAGCCTGAACTGCACAGGGAGACCCTGTCTCAAAAAAACAAAAAAACAAAACAAAAAGGAAAGTAAACCCCAAGGGATATATCTCAACAGCACAAGTGCCTATGTAGCAATTACCAGGTCCTGAGCTCAATTCCTGGTACCAAAGAAAAAGGTAAAATCCCCAAGTTTAGAATATTTAGAATATAGATTTGTATATTTTGTTCTTACCAAAAATAACGTAACAAACATAATAAAAATGAGGAAAATGGCCCTGAGATAATATATCTGTGAATGCAACCAAAAGTAAAAATAATTTCCACGTACATTTATAGACTTTACAACAAATGAAGAACTACTAAGTTCCCAACTCAACTCTGCTAAAAGCTATTCCTAAAAATGTTCAATTCTTGGTCATTCAGAAAAGGTTTCTCTGGGCAATCCATGATAAATTACTTACTGCCTATTTTTACAGAATAAAAATACTTTGTCTTCGTTGTAGTATGAGAAGCAATACCGTAATATTTTGCTGATCTTTTCCATTAAAGGCAGTCCGAACTTAGACTTCAACTCCTAGACCTTACAATGAATGGGAACCTATAGAAGTGAAGAAAGGCAGAAGAGACGCAGGCAAGAACAGCAGTAGCTCACAGCAACGAACCTCAAGAGAAAACCCCTTGATAGGACTATTCAAATGCATTTATTTTTGTTTTTTTGAGGTAAGGTCTCACTATGTAGTTTTTTTTTTTTTTTTCTTGTTTTAGAACTTTTGTTTGTTTATTATGGCCGGCTCAGCCTGCCCTGAGGGCAGGGCTGGTGCAGCCTGTGGTGCCAGGGATTGAATAGTGGTCCCTGCAGCTGCCCAAGCTTTCCTAAGCAGGTGCTTTAGACCACTGAGCCATCCTGCCGGGCCCTCACTATGTAGTTTAGACTGGCCTTGAACTTGTGGAAATCCCAAACAGTTGCAATTTTATTATTAAATAGTATCAAGGTTAGAGATATAGCTTAGAGGCAGAGCACTTGCCTTATACATGCAAAGGCCCCTTAGCACCAAATAAAAACAAAGGAAAGGAAAACAAAACAAAATGAACAAAAACCCAATGTTTTCATTTAAGCTTCAGTATGTTACTCAATCTACCACTAAGCTATAGCCCCGAAACTTTTTGAAACAAGGATTCACTAAATGGTCCAGGCTGGCCTAAAACTTGAGATTTATACTCCCAAGGGGCTAGAATTATAGGCACACATTACTGTGCCCAACTAGATAATTAAAAAAAAAAAAAAAAAATTATGGCTGCCTCAGACCGCCCTGGGGGGTGGGGCTGGTGCAGCATGTGGTGCTGGGGATCAAACTGCAGTCCCCGTGGTTGCCTAAGCTTTTCCTAAGCTTTAGACCACTGAGCCATCTCACCGGCCCCCAAGGTAAGTTAAAGTCTTCTAATGGCCACTTCATAAAAATAGAATAGAAACAGGAATATTGTGTTTTTCTTAATATATCCAAACTGTTATTTTAACACTAAAAAGAGTTCTGTGAAATCTTGTGGGGTTTTGTTTTGTTTTGTTTTTTTTACTTCTTAGAACACTTTTCATTTAAGACTAGTCATATTTCAAGGGCACCGATTCTTTTTTTTTTTCAGGACCAGAGTTCAAACTCATGACTTTATACTTGCCAAGTTGACACTTGTGCCACGGAGCTATCTCCCAGCCCAAGGGCCCTGATTCTTACAGATTAAAAATAGTTTGTAGGACAAAGTAGGAAATTGGTAGATAAAACGCTTTAAATAGAAATATGACACTGGTACTTAAGAACAATGAAAGTTTTACCAAACATAATTAATAGGCAGCTAGAAAATCATGGCTTTCCAAAGTATGTTCAGATACATATTGGGGAGCTAAAGGAGAACATTTATGTCTCATATAAAGTTATGAAATGTTGGGAATATAAAAAACATTCATAATCTAAGGGCCACTGAGTATATTTATACATCTCTATAATCAATTGTTTTATTACATGTTATATGAACAAAGCTTTATTAAAAACAAAAATCATTAATTTAGCTACACATTAGTAGTTCTAACCAATTTTTTTTTTTCTTTGTTTCAGAATTTTTGTTTGTTTATTTATTTATTTTTATGGCCGGCTCAGCCTGCCCTAAGTGCAGGGCTGGGACAGCATGTGGTGCCAGGGATCGAACAGCGGTCCCTGCAGCCACCTAAGCTTTCCTAAGCAGGCACTTTAGACCACTGAACCATCTTGCCCTGCTGGGCCCCCAATTTACATTTTGATAATGTTCTAGCCTTTGGCTGCCTATCTCCCAGGAAAAGCACTGAGTGTGATCTTTAAAACAACTAAAAGGCTAGAGTAATGACACAGTTGATAAAATTCTTGCCTAACATGCTCAAGGCTCTGGGTTCTATCCCTACAATCAGACATACAAATTGCAGTCATACTGAAATCGGTAGGAGAGAAACAAGGAGCAAGCCTTTTTCAGGTTTCACTCTGGATAAAAGATGAAGACTAAAGATTCTTTATTTTTTATTTTATTTTATTTTATTTTTTTCTTGTTTCAGAACCCCTGCTTGCCCATTCACTCATTTTCATGGCCGGCTCAGCCCGCCCCGAGGGCAAGGCTGGCACAGCATGCGGTGCCGGGGATCAAACTGTAGTCCCTGAAGCCGTCCAAGCTTCCCCAAGCAGGCGCTTTAGACCACTGAGCCATCCCGCCAGGCCCCGAAGACTAAAGATTCTTAAGGAATGTTTGTGGTAAGAGTATCTATGTACTGTATACCTACCCCCAAACTCCACTTCACTTTCCACATTTCAGCCATAATAAATAATTCCTTAGAAAATGTACCATTATATATATTTCTCTTTCATTAGGAAGTAACTGTATTTCCTTCATCCTTTATATCTAGTAAATTTCTACATGTTATTCAGAACTCAATTATAAGACAGGCATTGTAGTATATACTAGTAATCCCAGGACTCTGGAGACTGAGGCAGAGGGACTTCAAGCTCCAGACCACCCTGGTCAATTCAGCAACTCAGGGAGATACTGTCTCAAAAATATAAAATAGTTGGGCATGGTGGTACATGCCTGTAATCACAACACTTGGGAGGCTGAGGCAGGAGGATCACTGTAAGCTGAAGGTCAGGCTTGCTCTACAGTGAATTTAAGTAGTGTGACTCTACCTCAAAAAATAAATGAACATCCACAAAATAAAAAGGCCTGAAGTAACTTCAGTGCAAAGACCTTAGGTAGAATCCCTAGCGTATGTTTGTGGGAAAACACAACAAATGACAACTCAATTTAAAAATTGTTATATATTTTCATACTATGCATTCAGGTAGATTTTACTTGTCCTAATTCTGAGTTACTTGTATATCACTGCTACTGGAGTCAAGTTTATAAGCTACGCTATATATAACTAGAAAGCTATTTTACTCCCTCATCAAAGAAATGTTAATATTGTTGGGCATGGCAGCATGCACCTGTAATCACAGCACTTGGGAAGCTAAGGCAGAAGATCACCATCAGTTCCAGGCCAGCCTGAGCTATGTAAGCAAGTTCAAGGCCAGACTATACCACATAGAGTGGCTTTGTCTTGAAAACAAATAAAAAGGCAGTAATAATAATAATAATAATAATAATAATAATAATAAGTTGTTAAGGTGAGGGAGATGTCTCTACAGTCTAAGCCCCTGCCTAGCAAGCGTAAGTACCTGGGTTTGATTACCTGGTACTGCATGCTATGCAACCCTGAGCCAAACCGGCCACTGAAACTGGGCATGGTGGTGCACACTTGAGGATCACTAAAGTCTCAAGCTGCTAGTGAAACCCTGTACTAAATAAAGTTGTTAAAAAGATTAAACTATATGTTTAACACTTAATGCAGTGCATGGAGGTAATAAGCAGTAAATAACCATAATAACATATTAATAAACTTATCTTAATCCTCAAAGATTAATCTCTACTTCAATATCCAGGGTTCAGGACCAGTCAGATAGCTCAGTGGATTAAAGCACCTCCTTAGGCAGACACAGGGGCCAGAGCTCCACCCCTGCAAGCCATGCTGGCCCTGGCCCCGGGTGTGTGCTGCAACTGACTGAGACTGGGTGTGGTGGCGCATGCCTGTAATCCCAGCACTTCGGAGGACAAAAGCAGGAGGATCACTACAAGCCTGGATCTTTGTAGTGAGACCCTATAGACCATGTACTAAACACACACAAAAAAACCCCACATGTTAAATAAATAAATTCCAGGGTCCAGTAAATAGCCACTTAACTATTTACAGAATTAACCAAGGGATTACCAAAATATGTGATCAATGTTTAAAAATATAAAACAAGTTTTAAAAGTGTGTAAAAAAAAAAAAAAAGTTGAACTTAAAAATAAACCAAAAGAGTAATTCACAGAAAAGCAAATATAAATAAACAATAAACTAAAGATCTTCAACTTTAGGAAAGGAACATTATAGTGTAGAACCACATGCCTATAAGGCCAACCTGTGCTACACAGTTAATTCAAGGCTGGGGCCAGGGAGATAACTCAGTAGAATAAGCGCTTGCCTAGCGAGCACAGGGTCCTGAGTTCAATCCCTAGCACCACAAAAAAATTCAAGGCTGGCCTGACCTACATGGAGAAACTTTGTCTCAAATAAACAAAGCAATTTTTCTTATGATTCAAAATCTTCTTTAGTAAGTCTATTGCAAAACAAAAGTACCAGTTCCTGAAAAAATAGCTCCTTACTCTTGTACACAAGGCACAAGACTTAGTTGTTATAACTAAAGCCATCTTTCAACAGATCTATCAGGTGTACAATGGTACTATATACCTGTTATCCCAGCACTGAAGTTTGAGGCAAGAGGATCACAAATTCAAGACTAGCCTGAGCAACTTGTCAAGATCCTGCTTAAAAAATAATTTTAAAAGGGCTACAGTGTAATTCAATGCAAAGGCTCTGGGTTTAATCACCAGTGTGGAAGAAGATACGAGGGTGGGGAAAGAATCTTCCTCTCTAAAATCAAATCATCTTACTTACATAAATATGATGCAAAAGGCTTTTTTTAAAATAACTTTTTTAAACTTTATTTTTGTCATGACCTAGCGCAGCCTGCCCTGGGGGTGGGGCTGGTGCAGCATGTGGTGCCAGGGTTTGAACAGCAGTCCCTGCAGTTGCCTAAGCAGCTGCTTTAGACCGCTGAGCTATCACACCAGTCCAGAAAAGGCTCATATATATATATATATCTGTGAAGTAACATTAAAAAGCACTAATTTCTGTACATTTTAGGTGTCAGTTTTATGCTGTTATTATTTATTTAGGCTTTTTGAGACAGGGTCTTGCTATGCAGTTCAGGCTGGACTTGAGCTCACTTTTGTATCCCAGACTGGTCTGGAACTCCCATCAGTTTGCACAGATGGTGTTCACAAAGCAGCTTTAGCGCATTTATGTTTAATAATTCTCCTGTCTCAGCCTCCCAAGTGCTGGGATTACTTGAATGTGCCACCATGCCCAGCCTCGCTGTTATGATTTTAACCCTTCAGTTCTTACTGATCCATTTTGAAACACCTGCAGTAACAGAACACAATATAATTTTTTCTCTTCAAATTCTTATCCCTTGACTATTTCTAGGTAACATATTCGAATTGCATACAATTTTTTTTATTTTTACATATTATTTTTGAATATTTAAAAAAAAAATTTTTTTTTAATTTATTTTTTGGGGCAGAACCAGGGTGCGAACTCACAACCTTGCACTTGCCAGGCAGGCTCTTGTGCCACGGAGCTATCTCCCCAGCCCCTAAAGTTTTATTTTAAATTAACCTTTTTTTTTTTTTTTTGAGGTACCAAGGATTGAACTCAGGACCTCGCACTCGTCAGACAAGCACTTATTCCACTGAGCTATCTCCCTGGCCCTAAAGCTTTATTTTAAAGAGTAAAAATAGTGGGGACTGGTGGGATGGCTCAGTGGTCTAAAAGCGCCTGCTTGGGGAAGCTTGGGCGGCTTCAGTGACCATGGTTCGATCCCCGGCACCACATGCTGCACCAGCCCTACCCAAGGGGGCAGGCTGAGCCGGCCATAAAAAATGAGTGAATAAACAAATAAAGGTTCTGAAACAAGAAAAATAAATAAATAAAATAAAAATTCTTAAAAAAAAAAAAAAAAAAGAGTAAAAATAGCAGAAACAAAGATAGAAAAAGAGTAACAAACAAGAGTACATATAGTGCAGAATTTTACATATTTTCATCATCAAATCTGTTTAGATTAATAGATATAAGTATGTAAGATTGGTCAAATAATAAACATTAATACTTTCAATTTTTTAACTCTTCCAAATGCATTTTGTGCATATAAAAATTCTTAAAAACTGCAATATTAAACATAAATGGGCTAAAGCTGCTTTGTAAACACCATATTTGCAAATAAATCAAGTACAAATGTGTCAGAAAAAAACAGTGCACAAGTTTTTAAAATTGTGGTTAATATATAAACTAAAAATCTGCGCATACAGTTCAGCAATAAATCAATTTTTGTGAGGAAACACTAGTAAAGAAACGTAATGAACTGTAAATAGTGGCAGACTATGGAGGATAGCATGCAAGTACATCACTAAAGCAAGAGGCTCCATATGCATATAAACCTATCAAAAGAAAATAAAATCTAAATACAAAATAATTTATAGCCAGATACTACTGCTTCAGTAACGCATAAACTTAGGCAAATTTATCTATTCTAAATAAAATGCATGTAAAAGAACAAACTGAATTATTGTCTTTTTCCAGTAACTTATTTCAGTATCTAACATACGTGTTAACACCATAACATTACATTTTAGGTCTATACACAAAACACTAAAGTGATCTCTCTCTTTCATTACCACATTTCAAAGGATTTAAAGCTGAAGATCCCTTCTGAACTCTGGGCTAACCCTGTAGAATATGCTGAGAACTACAGCCCATTTTAAAACTAGACCTTCATGTTTACTGTGGAAAACACTTAGATTCATAGACATGTGGATGAAGTTTACCTAACCCCTAAGAATGATCTCTTTTTAGGACATTGATGACCCAATGTTAGTAAGCAGTTACATAGCTTAACAAATTAAAAAACATTAGACACATAAAGTGAAACACACCTTCTATACACAAAGATAAGACATGTCAGTGCAGGTCTAAAGCCAGATCTGACTACACAATATGCTCTGTAATATGAGTTAATTTATTTGCAAAAGGTAAGGAAGAAATAATATCATCATGATTATCATCTATATATGGTGGCAAAAGTACAACTCTGTTACACTGGGTACAAAAGATACATGGATTTTAAGTAGCTTGCCCAAACCTTATTTATTTTCTCCACAAATTCTTTTTGGCTTTAATGCACTGTCCTGAAGAACTTAAGGCTTTAAGAATATATATACTATGTTATAGCAGAAACGAAGTCACTAGGAAAACCTATAATACCCTGGTACTTCTAAATAGATTTCAATTATTGTCTTTCCTAGTAAGCTAGCCAGTGAATGTACATTTTTCTCTCCAAGAACTACCATATGAACTTTTAATAATGTTACATTGAAAAGTCAACAAATTACTAACCTCCTGTATTCCAAGACAAAGGTAATAGATGCTATCGGGTGCGTAATTTTCTCCATTTGGTCGTCGGATCTCATTAACAAAATGGGCTAACCCATAATTAAGTTCTGATGTAGTGTGAGACAGTAGATCTTCTTTTAACTTTACTGATTTAGCTAAAAAAGATACAAACTAAAGATCAGTAATTGCTATTAAACCTGCATATTACTGAAGGTTAACCAATTCTTTATATTGATTTACTCTAAGAATTTTATTTTATTTTTTGTGGAACCGGGGATTGAACTCAGGCCCTTGTGCTTGCTGGGCAAGCACTAATTCTACTGAGCTATCTCCCCAGACCAAGAATTTTGATATTTTTATTAGTACATGCATTTCACAATTACATTGGGGAAGTGGTTCTAAAAATTTTGAACTAAAATAAAACGCAGTTCAAACTATGGTAAGCCACACTTAGCATTTTGTAATTAAACGCAGCAATAGGTAAGAAATCTGTTTTTGATGGGACTTAGGAAAAATAAAATCAAAACACTTACGAGGTTTTAGTTCGTCTAATACCAAGAGATCTTCATCAAGTTGCCTTGTTTTGACCCAGTGTTTCCATGCATTTACACCATATGTGTATTTGAAAGGAAAGCTGCATTCTGAGTTGTCAGAACTATCATCATGAGACTGGTATCCTGATACAGCTTTTCTCTTGGCTCCCTATTATTAGTGAAACACCATTATAAATCCTTCTTATTAAACCTACAGTATTTTATGACTTCATGTAAGCCATCTCTCAACAAAGGCAAATTTACCTTTTCTTTCCTTCTTCGTCTCTTTGAGACAAGGTCTCACTATGCAATTCAGCACTGTAGCCCAAGCTGCTCTCAAACTTGTAATGATCCTCCTACCTCAGCCTCCAAAGAACTGGGATTACATATATGAACTACCACACCTGGTTTACAGATTTTTTTCAGATGGGGTTGGAGATCAAACCAGGCCTCTCTCATATGGCAGACAAACGTTCTACCACTACATCCCCTCCTCCTCCTATCTTTTCAATGGTACTGTTGGCAATGCAATGAATTTATCAGTCCAATTTATCCTTTTTTCCTTTTGTCATTTCTTCTTTGTGCTTTTAGTGCTTTATTAAAAACTGCCTACCAGAAGGTCATGAAGGTTTAGGCCTTTGTTTTCTTAATAGTTTTATATTCTTTTACACTGAGTCTATGACCTATTTGGACTTAATTATTGTATATATTGAAGAAGATTTAACCTTCCCATAACAAATACTTGAAAAAAATTTTTTCTTATTAAGAAATTTGTAAAAGGTCCAACTCTCTTACGGAGTCTTTTGATTTGACCTAGATGGCTAATGGAATATTAAAACAATTATACCTGTTAGTATAGAAATTTCTGGAAAACAAAGGCCAGCCAAAAAACTCAGCGAAGTGTCTGCAAGCATGAGCAGCAGCGGGGGGGATTTCAATCCCCAGGGCCTGCTTTGCCCACCCAGCCCCAGGGCATGCCTGGCAATTGAAACTGGGCATGGTGGCATGCCTATAATCCCAGCTCTTGGGAGGCTATAAACAGGCAGATGACTATAAGTCTAATCTAGTAGTGAGACCCTGAAAACCTTGTAGACCCTTCTCTAAAATACATACACACATACATACATACACACATACATACATACATAAATTTTGCTTATCTGAGTATTCAATCTGTCAGACATGTCCCTGGGTGTATTGGCAAGCTTAATAAACTGCACTTCATCTTAGGTGGGCAATCTCATGAAAAATGACCATGAGAAAATAGCTTTCTAGAAAGTATCTTTCCTCCATCCAACAACTGTAGCGGCTTGTATCAACTTTTACTCTATAATAAAGATAAACTTTAAAAGAAAGACTAACGTCAGGTACGGTAGTATATTCCTGTAATTCCAGCATGAGGAAAGAGAATTAGCCAGCCTGAACTACATAGTAAGACCCTGTGTCAACAAAACAAAACACTAAGAGTAAATATAATACCTACCCTTCTAAAATGGAACAACTACATGTAAGCCATTTTTATTACTTAGAAATTCCATAGTCTTTTTAAATTAAAGGACAACTTCTCATAATCTCAAGCATACCAAATGACCAGTAGTACATTCTCTGTTACACAGAAAGACTGCTATAAACAGATACTAAGTGAATGCAAGAATACTATTATGTACCTGTTTAGGCAGAGCACCTGCTTAGGCAGAGCACAGTGGCCGGGTTCGATCCCTGGTGTGCCACATGCCAGTGCCAGCCCCACCCCTGGGACTGAGACTGGGCTTGGTGGCATGTGCCTATAATCCCAGCTCTTGAGAGGCTGAAAACAGGAGGATCACTATGAGTCTGATCTATGTAGTGAGACCCTGTACTAACACATTAAAAAAAAAAAAAAAAAAAAAAAAATACTATTAGGGCCCACGAGATAGCTCAGTGGACTAAGTGCCTGCCTAGGCAAGCACAAAGAGCATGGTTTAATCCCTACCACCACATGCTGCAAAGGCTCTACCCCTGGGTGTGATGAGCTGGCCACAGAGATTGGGTATGGTGGCACATACTTATAATCCCAGCACTGGGGAGGTTGAAAACAGGAGGAACATTATGAGTCTGTATAGTGAGACCCTGTACCAAATATATTAAAAAAAAAAAAAAAAAGCTATTAAACTTTGTACCTTTTTTTTAGATCGAGGTCTGGGTTGTTCTTCATACTCTTCTCCAAATACAGGTGGTAATAAAAATTCATTTTCCATATCAAGCTCTTCAGCAGCTGACAAATCAGAAAAATTCATTTCAAATGTAATAGCACAGACTTACATTACATGAGGAAGTAAAAAAATAATAATTACAGAATATGAACAAGCATTTGTAATGAGGATAAGCATTTGTAATGAGGATAATGAGCCAGTCTGGTAAGTGTATGACATGCTGTGCCCAAAATCGTCTAAGATCTGATAAACCCTTTTCAGACTCCAAAAACAGAATCAACAATTATCCACATGGAATTTTCATGGAAGTGTATTCCAGAAAAAGTACTATACCCTGAAATTTAACTATAAGATGTAAAGGGTTATTGTGCAAATCTGTCTTTTCCAAAAACATTTAGCACACTCTACTCAAGTATTCAACAGCTACTTGCATACTTAAAAATTAATGTTAAAAGTAAATGTCTTATAGATGTGAAAATATCCTCCTTGAAAGTGAACTTAATTTCTTTTTTTTTTTTTTTGTCTTTTTGAGACAGGGTCTCGCTATGCAGTTCAGGCTAGCCTTGAGTTCACTTTTGTAGCCCAAGCTGGTCTCGAACTTGCACCGATCCTCCTGCCTCAGCCTCCCAAGTGCTGGAATTACAGGCGTGAGCCACCACGCCCGGCTGTGAACTTAATTTCTAAAGAGCCCTAAAAAAAAAAAAAAAAAAATAATAATAATACTAGAAATATTTTTAAATAAAAAGACACCTTTAGTTTTTTCTATCTTCAACTTTTCATAAAGAATTACTTTCAGAAAGTTATTTTCTTTCCTTAAAAGTAGCTCAATTATAGAGCACATTCCAGCACTGCAGGAGGAAAAAAAAAAAAGGAAATGAAGAAATAATATTTTAAGTAGGTACAGACATTAAATGGTTAATTATCATAACTAAAATTAGGGCTCTCTAATATAATTCAATAATCATAAAGCCATATTTTGATTACCTCTGGGAAAATCTATTTCAATATCCAAATCTGGTTCATATGGTACATCAGGCATGCTGGACTGTGTCTCTGGGTCTGAATTCTTCATGAGATCTGAATCAATAATATCAGTTTCAATAATTACACCTGTAATTAATCCATAATGTCATTAGAAACAAAACAGAAACTCCCAACAAGATCTATGTTTAATCTGCTAAAAGTAAGTCATTTAATTTAATTTTATTTAATTTAATTTTATTTTATTTTTGTGGGACCAGGGTTCGAACTCACAACCTTGCACTTGCCCAGCAGGCACTTGTGCCTCAGAGCTATCTCCCCAGCCCCCCTAAAGTCATTTAATTTTAAACGAAGTAAAAATACTCATGAGAATGTCAATAAAGAGTAGTATAATTGTAAGTTACTATGAACTTTATAATTAGGAACATCAAAGTCAAAATCAAGAGAAATTTTTTAGACTTTTTTCAAAAGCTGGGCTTTGATAGTTGAACAATTTCAATATGCACAGTATTACCAAAAGCAATCTGGTCAGAAATAAACTGAGCATAAATAATAGCAATTTCCAAACATTCTATTTGAATTCTGATGTCGAATTCTGCTGTATTATTCAATATATGCTTATGTTAAAATACTTCAACTGTTTCACTCGCTAAACCCTTTCTGTTGCAGCCAAGGGACGAAATACATATTATCCAATACTTAACTGCAAGATGATAGTGGGAGACGGAAAGATAAACAGACAAACATGCAAACTGAAAACAAAGGTTTCACAAAACAGTACTTAGCCTTTCTATGAAGGATGTGCACTAACACTTTTCCTCCTGACCTATGTCATTAAAAAAAAAAAACTAATTAAAACAACTGGTTGCATCCCACTAAATTAATTTCACTGCTCTTTGATACAGTGCTTCAGAAACACAACTACAACTATGCGATACTATAGCTACAAAGCTACATGATCTCAATGTACTAGAATAGTGCTGGTGAACCTAAAGTACATGTGGGGCTGGGATCTATTTGGAACACTGAAAACTCTAAAAAGTTTGTCATTACTGACAAAGAAACTAAGCAGCTCATAGCTGAAACAATATTATCACCAGAGGGTAAAGGTAAAAATAAATATTCTAAGAGACTTAGAATCATTCAAAACATACTCATGTAGAATCATATTCACCAGGTAGCAAGTCATATTCTAGCAGAGATTAAGACTTATTTTCTGTCTTAGATAATACAAATTATTTTGCTAATATAAGCAATAAAATAGAGTACAATTATTACAAAATAAAGAGTTTGGATCATTTCTATTTTCAATGTACTTAGTACAGAGTCTACAGGGTCTCACTACACAGATCAGGCTTATGTAATCCTATTTTCAACTTCTCAAGCAGGATTACAGGTGTGCCAGGCAGCATGCCCTGGGGACAGGGCTAGCACAGCATACTGGGATTAAACGCAGTTTGGATCAGGCTGGTTGGCCCTAAGCTGGGATCATTTCTAAAGTTTTCTTTAAATTAGTTTTTTTTTTTTAATTTTATTGATTTTTTTTCTTGTTTCAGAACCTTTGTTTGTTTATTCACTCTCTTTTATGGCTGGCTCAGCCCGTCCCAGGGGCAGGGCTAGCGCAGCATGTGGTGCTAGGGATCGAACCATGGTCCCTACAGCCGCCCAAACTTTCCCAAGCAGGCGCTTTAGACCACTGAGCCATCCCTCCCAGCCCCTTTAAATTAGTTTTGACTCTGTGCTACTCTATTATTAAGAATAATTTTGAGTTAATTTTATAAGTTAACTGAAAGGAGCATAGGCTAGGCTGGTAGTCTTGGCTACTCAAGACGCCAAGATAGGAAGACTTGAGTCTAAAAGATGGACTAGTCTGAGAACAATGCAAGATTCTACCTAAGACATACACACACACACTTGAATGCACATGCACACACAAAACATACAAATCCCAGCATTTGGAGATCAGCCTTGACATAAGAGGGCACTGGTGAGCTCTTACTATAGTATACATTTTTGTTATATTTCCTATTACTCCCATATCAAGTTGAAATACAATATACCTTGAGGAGGATTATAATATTTGTCAACATACATACACAGACAATGATTAACTTATTCACAAAGTATAATAAATATAATGTAGCTCACTGTTGACGTTGGATGCCTCTGTTTTCTCCTCATCTTCAACCATCATGTCTGTCATTGTAAGCAACTCTGTATCAAGAGGATCTGAAGAAATTTTGCTTTTTAAGTCTTCAATCGCTGCAGGAATTTTCACACTGCTATCCAATGGAGCAGGCAGAAAAACAGGAACAGGTACCTGAATTAACCAAAGAATTAAGGGATAAGTTTACAATAAAAGGTATTTTCCCATATTAAAAATCATTCTGACCAGGCATGGTGGTGGATACTGGTAATCACAGCACTGGGGAGACAGGAAGATCACTGTAAATTCAAGGCCAGCTTGCACTACACAGTGGATTCAGAGTCAGCCTGTACTACATAACAAGACCTTATTTCAACTTCCACCCCCAATCATTCTGATACATGACTTGCTTTGTAAAAAACAAACCAAACTAAGATGTCTACTGTGAAAAGACAAACCCAGAATACAAACAGCTATTATCTGAAATACAAATTAACAAAGTCTTTCTTTTAATGTGTTTAGTACAGGATCTACAGAGTTTCACTACATAGATCAGACTCATAGTGATCCTCCTGTTTTTAGCCTCCCAAGTGCTGTAAGGCTTGTGTCTCCACACCCAGACTCATTCACTGTCTGAGCGTGCTCCCAGGAGGCAGGGCCAGCACAGCAGACCAGGGATCAAACTCTGGTCCCTGCATGTGCCTAAGCAGGTGCTTTAATCTGCTGAGCTATCTGGCCACCCTGAGATACAAATTAAAGGAATACAATTTTTGAGCTATTTCCATCCTCTAAGGGGCTACAGTAGTCAAACTCAGACATAAATTTTAAGTATGAGAATTTGGGATGAAATGTATTAATGTAATGCTATTTTAAATCAAGCTATTTGTTTCAACTCTTAAACCTTATGTTTTCACAAGTATGTTTTTCAAAACTTAAAACACATAGAGCTAGGGCTATAGCTCAGCAGCATAGTATCAGCTTGGCAAATGCAAGGTCCAGAGTTTGATTTCCAGTACCAAAAAATTCCCCAAAACACACACACACACACACACACACACACACACACACACACACACACACACTATACAAAACAGACTAAGACACCTGCTGTGATTCTCTCCCAATGATCAATGCACACACAATTAAGTAAAGCATGATCACAACAGGATTCAACCAAATTTAATTGTGGATGAAAGGCAGAAATAGTCTTATTAGTTTCAGAGAGCTAATAATAAAAACTATACTATTTCCCACCTGTGCATGATAAGTCTCAAAATGAAATAAAGCTCTAAGAAAATAACTTACAGGAACAGGAACTGTAGTTGGAACAGGAATATTCTGACTGTACATGTGCATTGGTACTGGGATATATACTGGCACAGGGATGGGCACTGGAACATATTCTGTCTTCCAATTATCATCTATAAACACAAGAGATGGTAAGGTATGTTTACTAGCACTTACGTATAGCTATTCCGGGTTGAAATAATTTGACAAACATTTAACTAACTCATTAGCTATTTTAAACATTCCTAGTTTCTGTAACATTATATAACCTAAATACAACCAAATCAACAGCTGTTTTAACTTAAAACAAATAGAATTTAGGCTCTGAAAATACAGTTTGGCCTCAGCATGAGTACTGTGAATGTAAGATGTGCATCACCACACCCAGCTAGCATTGCTTTAATTTAGTACAGTTTTCCTCCGCAGAACAGTAGAAGGCCTTCTACCTAGACACTTTGTTGGGAACTCACCACTACTTTTCTGTTTCTTTGTTATGGTTTATGTCTAGTTGTCCCCCCGAAGCCTCATGCAATCATGAGGCAGGGACTTCTAGAGTTTGAGACTTGACTCTTGATCCACTAGGATTATATGTTTTAGTTTTGATGGGGTTATTGGTCTGAGTATGGCTAGGATTATGGGTGTGGCCTAAGGTAGATAAGCTGAGGCAGAGAGTCTGAATATAATACAAAGACAGATAGAGAACACTGTTGCTCTCTGATGCCCTGGTTGGTCGGTTGCCTCTGTCAAGATTGTTCCTGTTCCACTGCCATGAACTGGATGCTCTCTGCCCTGTTCCACTCAGCCTTGGGCCAGCCGAATATGGACTGAAACCTCCAGTAACTGTGAGCTAAATAAACCTTTCCTTTCTTCATTTTGAGTGTCGGGTATTTGTCCCAGCAATGAGTAAAAAGTAACTAAGACATTTTTCCTTAAGAAAAATACAATGCAAATCTAGGCTGCGTGTGGTAGCACAGCTGTAATCCCAGCACTTGGAAGGCTGAGACAGGAGGATTGCTGTAAATCTGAGGCCAATCTGGGCTACACAGCAAGACAATTCTTTAAAAAACAAGCAGTGCCAAGCCGGGCGTGGTGGCTCATGCCTGTAATCCCAGCACCCGGGAGGCTGAGGCAGGAGGATTGGTGCAAGTTCGAGACCAGCCTGAGCTACAAAAGTGAGCTCAAGGCCAGCCTCAACTGCATACCGAGACCCTATCTCAAAAAAAGGCTAAATAAATAAATAAATAAAAAACAAGCAGTGCCTGACACCCTACAAGACTACTCTCACTCCCTTCAAGATTTTCAAATCCACTCAAATAAGAGTCGACATTGTTAATATGGCACAAACACATATTAGCCAACATTAGATAAACAAAAGCAAAAACAAACAAACAAACAACAACAAAAACCTGACCCTATGAATCTATTCTGTACTCAAAAAAACCATTGAGTGAAGTATAATCATAGTGAAAAACCAGAATTTCCTAAGTTACCTGTCTGACAAGACTTGGTTTGCATGTGAGGTTTACAGTAAGTAGCCTTTGTCATTGTTAAAGGTTTGCAAAGAACTGCTTTGTTCTTCATCTCTTTGTTGGGAGTTGGAGAGGGGGGTGGTGCTGAGCCCTGTAAAGAAAGAAACATTTTACTCTTGCCTATCGTTTCTATCACTTTTTAGTGCTAATGAGCATTTTAAAAGTGGAAGAGCATTAAAAAAAAAAAAAAATTATGCTGATATTAGCTTCACCACAGTATCAACCTGGGAGAAAGGTGCATCTATGCTGGTCACTGGCAAAGTAGTAGAAAGAATTCCTTCTTCAGCTGTCATCTCAACAAGGGATTAAAATTGGTACATATTTTTAAAAATATAAAAAGACAATTCTCTTTTAAGTATAAAATTAAGGCTGAAAACTCAAACTTGGCTCTTTTAAATTTACTTAAAGACAAGTTCTTGCAGTTATTATGCCTGATGTTCTAGCTCCCTCTGCTGGACAAGCATCTTAAAAATACACTACTAAATTTGAAAGGATAAACAATTATAAATAATTATGAAAGATATTGCCAAATTTAAAGTTACTTTCTGGGATTCAGTAACTGCCATTTTAGAAAACTAACTCAATTACAAACTAATATTGTCAATATGACACAAATACAGGTGCGAATTATTTTAGAGATAATCTAAATAACCTCTCATGTTTTATACCAGCTTCATTATTGTGTTATCTGTATTACAGACAAATCAAATCCTCATGTAAGTAAGATCTGAAAAAAGGTAAATATCTGCCCACATGGGGATAAAGGTACAGTACACTCAATATAATCTACTAATAAGAGAAAAAAGTAGATACACAACACTAATACAGTCAACCTTTATTATTTGGGGTAGGCATGTTCTACATAGCTGTCCCAAACACTTCATCAGTAAGTATCAAACAAATGCTATAAGGAAGAACACAGTAAAAAATTTGTTTCAATAATTGTTTAGTATATAACCTTAAAGATAGTTTAATATTTCTTTTTTTTTTTTAGAATTTATATTTATTTATTCATTTGTTTTTCTTGTTTCAGAACCTTTGTTTGTTTATTCACTCATTTTTATGGCTGGCTCAGCCAGCCCCAAGGGCAGGGCTGGCACAGCATGTGGTGCCGGGGATCGAACCGTGGTCCCTGAAGCCACCCAAGCTTCCCCAAGCAGGCGCTTTAGACCACTGAGCCATCCCGCCAGGCCCACTTAATATTTCTTATAAAAACTATAGGCAGTATTTCTTCATAATGACTATTTCAATTATAGCCATCTGTCTTTCATGCACCCTGCTAAGACTATCAACTCTCAGTTATAATACACAATACAGACAAAACATTACCATACTGTATATACATAGTATATAGCACTACTGACCATACAACTATAATCGCATATAGTAAACAATACCTGAAATATACTGTGTATTGTACAGTAATGTAACATAAGACAAGAGAGTGAATATATTCAGTATACTAATAAAAAGTTCTGAAAAACTTTATTAGCCAAAGATTAAGAATTTAAAATTTTGTAAAGACATTAAAATGTTACAGTTTGTGAAGTACCACAAACTATGATGTGATAATGTAAATTGCTAACCTTTAGCTTGTTGGTAATGCGAAGACATTTTTCCTTATGCTTTTTTGAAAATATGTGTCAGCTTTGCCTCAACTCTAATTTTAAACACTTTTTAATATAAGGCAGATACATAAGGGATACTTAAGGCTCTGCTCAAGAGCAGGTTCATATTTTTTATCTGCTGTTGACATAAGAATTATTTTTCCAAAAATAGAATTCTAGTTCAATACCATCTTCACGTGTCCAAAGCCTTCTCTACTTACTTAGCATGCAATACACACTTTTTTTTGTATGTTAGGGAATGGTCTACAGGATGTTCAGGCTCATACTACTAAATTGGACTACTAGTGATCTACCTGTTTTACAGCCTCAAGAGCTGGAATTACCGGCGTGTGCCACCAAGCCCAGTTCCAATTGCTGTTTCAGGGCGCCCCAGGGGCGGAGCCAACTTGTCAGGCCCAGGGATTGGAGCCCCTGGCCCTGCAAACCGGTGCTTTAATCTGCTGAGCTATTTGGCCCAACCACACATTGTTTTTTAAACACTGTTCTTTATATTTTCTGTAATATCTTCAAAGCCTATGAAATTTTTCAGTCTGTACAGACATTTTCCTAACAGTTAATTAACAGTAAACTAATGACATTTCGGGCTATGTCAACACCATCAGGAAGTTTTGTAGAGTAAGTGACATCAGTGGGCTGTCACAGTGATGTATTAGCGTCATGTGTGTATCTGATTAAGGGTTGGATTAGAGACATGGTATGGGTTGGAATGAAAAGACCTACTGGGGGTATTTTTAGTTTTTTAGAGCAACAACACTTTGAAGGCAAGGCTTTCATTTTTTATATTCTAGAATAAAATTGCAATGAAACTTATTTAAAACACCATCTATGCTTTTTTATCCCACTTTCAACAGAATGATACACAGCTTAGGTTTCTTTGTAAACTAGGGGTCAGCATCAGAGGTTGTTCTTGGTGTTTATATACAAAGCCAGGGCTGTACAAATAATGTTTTAAAACTAGGAGTTTAAGGACTATTGCCAGGTTTGCCACCAACTTTGTAAAAATAAGCAACTATCATTAACCCTGAAAACTAGTTCTTGGGCTGGGAATATACCTCAGCGGCACAAATGCCTGCCTGATAAACACGAGGTCTTAAGTTTGACTCCAGATATCAAAACTTCCCCATAAAACAATCAAAAAACAAAAACAAAAAAACTCAAACTGCCACAAAACAAAACGAAACACTAGTTCTTTCTTTTGTATAACACTCATATACTCAGAGTCCCAGTACTCAATACATCCATAGAGTCCCAGTCTGTACAACCTATGTCCTTACTTCCATTTAACTTCTTGGGGAGTGGGAGTTATATTAGGTTAGGGTCTCACTGGGTTAGCCTGGCTTTAACCTCATCCTATAGCCTAAGGTAGCTTCAATTTACAGCAATCCTTTGGCCTTAGTCGCTATTGCTGGGATTAAGAGATGTTTTGCACTATGTATGACCTCCTCTTAATATTTCCATATCATATCCTCTTAAAAAGTGCAAGTCAGCCAGAACTAGTTAAAAAGTTTACTGTTTTCCTCATTAATGTGCTGTGAGCTGAAAGCCTTATAACAATATTGTTCTATATTTTTGTAAGTGGGTTATCCCATGAATCCACAAAATTTAGTTGCTACACCCGTTATTTCAGCTCTTGGAATGGTCTGCATGTGCTGAAAATTTCTCTTATCTAGTTGTATTACTGATTTATCCATACTAAATTCACATTAACAGCATTTACATATATACTTAAATTATATCTTTTTAATTTTAATTTTTATTTTTTTTCAAGGTTGAATAGTTTATTTGTGTCCAATTGTGCTGCAAAGTTGTCACTTCACTATATAAAAACAGCTCCAGATGATGCCGCCCATTATAAAATTAAGAGTGTCAGTCTTCATCTGATATTTGTCATACAGCTGACATATGCTCTTCGAGTATTTCAGCCCAAATCCAGGAAGAAATAGAAGCAAGTTACAGTATTACATAAGGCTTACGATAACAGTGTTATCCTTATCCTTGAATTACTAATTTTTTTTTTTTTTTTTTTGCGGGACCAGGGTTCAAACTCATGACCTTGCACTTGCCAGGCAGGCACTTGTGCCTCAGAGCTATCTCCCCAGCCCCTAAAGAACTTCTGTTTGTTTGTTTATTTATTTTTATGGCCGACTCAGCCTGCCCTGAGGGCAGGACTGGCGCAGCATGTGGTGCCGGGGATTGAACCACGGTCCCTGCAGCCACCCAAGCTTTCCTAAGCAGGCGCTTTAGACCACTGAGCCATCCTGCCAGGCTGAATTACTAATTCTTATACCTAGTTTTTACCATGGATAATTTGATGAATTCTGAATATCAGAACCTACAGCTAAAGATCCTAAGGTAGATATAAAAAGATACACATTGTGTTTATCTGCAATCACTAAGGAGTTAAGGAGTATTTTCATCCAGGAGCAGTGGTGAGAGCGGTTTCTCTTCCATCATTATAGCACTGTTAAAACTTGTCATCTTGAGTCTTTTGTGTGCTGCTAACTGCAGAAGGCTCTGCGGAAGTCGCTTCACATTAGATCATTCGGGTGCCACTTCACTCTTCAATCAATTTCACGTATTTCTCATAGGCTTCTTCGCTCATGAGCCCATCCAGTTCTGAAGAATCGCTCACGGTCATCTTGACCAGCCAGCCATCTTCATAACAAGATTTGCTGACGAGCCCTGGATTTTCTGCAAGTGCTTCATTAATCTCAGTTACTTCTCCTGACAGAGGAGAACAGAGTTCACTGGCAACTTGCACGCTTTCCAAAGCACCAAACTCATCATGCTTCTTCAATTTTGTCCCAACTTCAGGCAGACTACAGTAAACAACATCTCCCAAAGCTTCCTGTGCAAAGTTGCTGATTCCCACTGTTCCAGTCCCATTTTCTGTTGTTATCCATTCATGTTTCTCTGTGAATTTACACACCGCGAACTGAGTCGGTCCCATGCACAGTGACCACACTGTGCCTGCCCACAGCCACCAGGGCCAAATCCAGCAGGGAGCCGACGGTGCCGAGACTGTGCATAGGGTGCAGGCTGCGGTGCACACGCTCCAGGCCACTCGCAGCGCCATGTTCACAGCGTTTCTGAGGGTCGCCGCACACGTTTGGGCCACCCCGCTGGCTGGGGCGGGGAGGGGGTCCATGATATCTTTTTTAAATTATTTTTTCAGTCAGGCACATCACACCTCTCATACTCAGGGACCTTAGACAGTATTTCAACACCAGACTTAATAGGTCACTATAAATAGTAAAATCTTCAAAATATAAGAACTATGGTAAAACACACACACACACACACACACACACACACACACACACACTATGGTGCTGAGCCAGGGAGATAGCTCTGCAGTCTAAACACCTACCCGGCAAGCTCAAGGATTTGGGTTTGATCCCTTGTACTGCATGCACATCAGGGTGGCCCCAGGCCCCCAGAGCCAGCCAACAAAACTGGGCATGGTGGTATACAACTTTAATCCCACTTCTGGGGAGACTGAAACATGAGGATCACTACGAGTCTAAGCTGTGTAGCTAGACCCTGTACCAAATACATAAATAAAAAACAAAACAAGCAAAAAAGCCTATGGTACTAAGTAAGTCCTAAAACATACCTATTCACACTAAGAGCTAAAATAGGAAAGTGCAGCACTGCCCTTATTTACTTAGCTGGGAACGTACACAGTAAGTAACTAAAATTTTGTGCTATTCTGCAAATCTCTGCCTAAGTAATACAGTGAGAAAGAACAGAACTGAGTGAGTCATTCCCTTCCCTACACTTCAACTTAACTCTAAATAGAACTTAATGGTTATTCCTGTCTGTACTGCCCTAGAGCAACAAAAGCCTAGGATAGTAGTGGTGAACCTATGGTATGAGTGCCATGGTGCACGGTTTGTATTAAGGATTCATGCTTCACTGGTAGGACAGCTCCAATTTCCTAGATGACAGCATAGGCAATGTTGGGGACCATAAATTATAAAATGACTTGGCCATTGTCTTGTGGGTTGGTTTTGAAATGCAGAAATTCCACTTCCTCTGGCTCAGTGAGGCTCACAGAGCAGGTTGAAGTCTGCTGGGGATAATACAGGGAAGGAAACTAGCACTCAAGTGTGGG
>PVJA010004767.1:0-83448 GCA_004027025.1 Myocastor coypus | reverse complement strand
GGTCATGCCCACACACTGTACTCTGTAGAACGATTGTGAGGACAATATGCAATATGTCAACTTTCAAAGAAAAGAAAGGGGAAAAGAAAAAAAAAAAGTAATGTTGATTTAGAAAGGTTAATGTTTAATTGTTTGATCAATGTTATATCCCTATATATATTAATCTAAACTGATCTGATGATGAAAATATGTAATATAACCATTGTTAAATTTAAACAATAAAAAATTGAAACTCAAAAAAAAAAAAAAAAAAAGCAAAGTTGGTGTGGTGCCACTGGCGTCCCCATGTTAACTAACTGCAGCGTCAAAGCCTGTTATCTTTCAATTATCCTACCTATCGTAGACTTTTTAGCAGCATTTAACACTGCTGGCCTCTAGAGTCCGATCGCTTCCTTCAGTTCTTGCAGTAACAACCACCAAATAGGGGCGTTGGAAGTCAGTTTGCAGTCATTTCAGATTACTGCTCAGTTTCTTAGGTGGGCTCCCTTTTTTGTAAACAGAAACTTTGATGATTAAACATTACTCTTTTTAAACTTGTTATTATTTCTTACTCTAGTTAATACATTGTATAACATTGTCTTTGTCATAGTTATTCAGAGATGGTTAAGTATTACTGATCATCCTAGTTCCGGAAGGTTTTTTTCCTAATGAAATTGTGGTGACCTTGACCATATTTCTACAGACAAGTTAGTCAGTAGGTCTTCCCGCCCCAGACCCGCACTCCTGTGTTTCCAACATTGCTGGGGTCTGTCACTTTGTTCATGTTACAGGCACATGGATTTCTGCTTTCTAACTGAAGTTACCATTTAAGCAGCCAGAATTAAAAGTTCACTGTTCTTGTAATGGTCTAGATCGAACATACTGGGATCACTATCCATCCATCTGTCCAAGTACCTGGGAGACTGGTCGAAGATGATTTTTTCCAACCCTTTCTCCTGCCGCCCCTTTATTTGGCGTCCTAGGGCTCCCTACTTGGACTCCGCTATGCACCGTTTGCCTGGCACCCACCACCAGCCTCGCTCCCAGCAGTCCTTGCACACTATTTTCCCATGTCTTCCCCTTTACCATCGTTTTTACTTTCAATTACAGACTTGGTGATTTCCTTCACAGCTACAACTGCCACCAACCAAGTGTATTACTAAACACTTTTGTACAATTTTCTCTCCTTCTTTACAGAGATAGCCCATTCTAGCTGTTTTACAAGCCTTTAAATTTCATAGGTGCTTTCTTTCCTACCCATCATAGTATAAGCATGACAGGCTAAGATAAAAGAATAAATGAAATGGGTAACCCAAGTGTACTGAAGGCTAATCATTTACATTAAAAAATGCTTTTCATTTTGACTGAATTAACTATTGCTTGGTATTCTTCCTATTAAAAATTATAAATATTTGACAGACGTTATATATGAGGCATTTATCATGCACTATTTGTTATTTATTCAACTTTAAAAAACGTTAGAAAGGAAGAAACTTCAGTTGGTTCATGTGATTCTTTGGCTAAGCAACTGAAATAGAATTGCACAAGTTTTCTATAGTATAAATATCTACTGCTAATGAATCTCTTTGGTGGTATTGACATTTGAACCCAGGCCCTTTGTACTGAATGACCTCCCTGACCTGTTATTATTAGTTGTTATTATAGTTGTTGTGGATGTTGCTATTGTTTTGAGACTGGATTCTGCTTAGTCATGAAGTCGCCCAGAATGGACCTGAATTGGCAGTCCTCCTGCCTCATCCTCTCAGAGTTCTGGGATTCGAGGTGTGCTGTAGAATTTTGAGTAGAACATGATTTATCCACACTTTCTAAAATATTTTGATTGGAATTGACCATTGTTTTCACATTATTTGTAAATATATTTTAATCAGCGTTACCACTGAGAAAAAACTATGAAGATTTAACTGCATGAAGTTTTACCTTGAAAAAATCATATAGTTACATGTATGCGTATCTGTAAATATATATGTAATTTTAACACGTAATAGCAGTTTCTTTTTGCAAACATGGCTACATTATCCAGTGAAATATTAGAAATATGTGATATAAATACTAGTATTCATTTAGTTTGAAATTTTTATTTTTAAAAATGTATTTATTTAGTTTTTCTACTTATGTATTTGGTACAGGGTCTCGCTACACAGCTCAGACTCATAGTGATCCTCATGTTTTCAGCCTCCCTAGAATTGGGATTATAGGCATGCGCCACCACACCTAAACTCAGGCTCAGTGTACTCCAGGGGGGTGGCAGGCACAGCATGTGGCACTGGGGATCAAAACCTGGTCCCTGTGTTTGCCAAAACAAGCACTTAGTCCACTGAGCTATCTTGTCGGCTGTCAGAGGTTGAAACTTTCATGATTCTAGTATAATCTTCAACAAGCATTGGAGGAAACAACCGTAACCACTTTAATACAAAATAATGAGATCTTTCCAAGATTTTTCTTGCCATTCAAACAATTATTTACCCTTCCCACATCCTTCAACCCATTTTTTTTATCCAGTCACAGAAACAATGGAGGATGTTATCATTAAATCTCAAATTTTCTTTCTTGAAAATGTCAGAGAATAACTGATAAATGGAAAGAGGGCTTGATTTTAATATGACTTTGAAATTTTAGAACATAACCTTTCACATTTTATAGAATTGCTCAGAACCGTGATTATAAAATAATTTCTATTAATAGCTTATGAAAGGAATTAATATATTTAAATAGTGTTTAAGTGTGTCACAAGACACAGGGAGATGTATTTACTCTTTTCTGAAAGCATAAGTACCAACATAGGCTCCAAAAATAAGTCTGTTCAGAAGATACAATATTTAAATCCATATTTCCAAAAAAATAATTTCATTATCACTGACAGAAAAATGAGGTTCCTAAAATTCATAGTTGCCCCTTTGTCTTCCTAATTATTTGTGTGTTGTAACATAGGTTAACATGTACTGCTAAGTATAAACTTAAAGTTATAAGACTACTCGGTCAGGATAGAGTCAAAGTTCCAGAACACTACTGAATGCTATACACTTAATCAAAATAAAATAATATAGTATCTACTTGCTAGTTATTCCTGTCTCTGCAGACTTCTAGGTTGTGACCACTCTGACTTGCATTTTTTTTCATGTAGCGGGCTCCTTTAAAAAAAAAAAAAAAAAGAAAATTTACAAGATTTTAATCAACTGCACTTATCAATTAACAAACGCATGTAAATGAGCATAATAAGCAAGAATGGAATGTGGAGAAGTTAATGAGAGGCTCTTCTAGTGGTCAGATTACAAATCCTATGAAAGTAACTACACAAGCGCTACCACATCAAACATTTGAGCCTGGGTGTGTAAACCCGGTGTGTAACAAGAGGAAGATGTTGTTGATCAACTTTGTTTCTTAAAGCAGCATTTTAATACCTGTGAAGAAAATGCTTTGCTCGGGACGTTCCTCCGTGCCTGTTTTAGTCTGAATAACTACATAATACATATGAAATGCATCTTCTGTCACTTGTAAAACTATACACATAAGTGCTTTTGAAAATTCATTTTTACACAACAGAGTATTACTCAGTGATGAAAAAGATACACTTGAGACTTTCATAGGTAAATAACGCAAGCAGAGACCATACTCAGTAATGAAACAAATCAGATCCCTATGTGTATTGTCTCACTAGCTTAGGAACCGGAAATAGTAAAATCTGATAAAATAAAAAAAATGAAAGTAAGCTTCTTCATATATTATGTTCTTACAGCTCCGAGTTGCCTTCTCCTCAAATTTTTCCATTTGCAGAAAGCTTTATATTCTCACCACTACGTCATGATCACAGATTTGGTAATTCTCTGCAATTATTACAACAGGGACAGTGCTTTGACACTGTCGCTGTTACACAGGCAGGTACTCAAAGCTTAATGCGGTCTGTGTCTCATAATAAAATAATGGAGCCCGAAGAACCCTTGTGCACTTTTAGTAACTGAATTTACTTAGAAAAGACACTTGCATGAGACAGATGCAGGTATATACACTGATGTTATACTGTGGTTGTATGCATAGTTGATACAAAAACTAAGGAAAGGGGTTTACCTTCATGTTACCCATTTAAATATTCAACATAAAGTCTTTACATCGTATCTATAACCCAAGCATCTTTATATAATTATTTAATATGTAGGCCAGAATTAGAAGAAATTTTTATTTTGTACTGTAAAAGAAGTACTGGAGTAAATTGGAGACTTAGAAGTCTTAGGAATCTTAAGAGAGACTGCTCTGTGTTTCCTATTGTGTGAGGCTGCATCAAGAGTTATTAAGGGCAGCAGAAAGACTAGTGACATTCAAGACCCGTTTTAAAAGCTGTATGCACACAGAAGCTCTACGTTGTTAAAAAAATTCTTCTTGAAAAGAGAAATGCAAAAGCTATTTTGGAAGAAAAGCTACAGTAACAATATATAAATAGCAGTGAGAAGGATGAAAATTATATTTATTTAATTGATGCAATTATTTTTTTGTTTGGAATGTGCAGTATGAGAACATCAAGCTAGCAACTGGTATGCTTAGGCCCAAGTAATTTTCTTCTTTCAAATGCATTATTAAAGTGAGATGGAATGTATCAGGCAGGAAATAAATTTGGAAAACCAACAATAAAAATGTAAGATAGGAATTAAGGTTTTAATGTTATTTAAAGTTCTTCTCATCATGAGACTTTACACAGAGGAAAAAAAATCCATATATTTTATCATGCCTTCAAATTAGAAATGGATTTCCTGTCCCCCAACGGCCCCCCCAAGCAGCCCTTCTTCAAGGCAATTTACGGGCCCCGCCCGCTGGATAGAGCTGTCCTCCTCCCTCGCTGCCCCGCGTATGTTGGTTCCCATTGCTGCCTGCCCACCTGCTGGCTTCTGCGAGTGCAGCCTCAGCGCCAAGCTGAAAGCGCCCGCGTGCACTGCCTCCGACAGAAAGGCATCCCTGATTCTTCTCAGGTGTAAGTAAGCTCCACCCGCAGGCTTCCATTGCTCCTGATCTTCTCTCACGTTTTGCCACACGTGATAGCTGCTAACATTTCCTCAAAGAACTAACCTGCGGGTGTTTTTCTTGCTGACTTATCCTTGTGTCCCTACACATGTCACGACAATATATTACAGATGAAGCATGCCCTTGTGTTCTGGGTCCCTGTCCCTTTCTCTCCCCACCCTCCCCTGTCACTGAATAATTTGCCCATACGATAAGGTTCGGAAAACTAGGTTAAGAGAAGGGAACCCCATCTGGAGAGACTTGATTTGGCCAGGGAAACGCCTCAGTGCATCTATCCTCCGTCTGGAGCAGCGGGAGAATCTGCACGGGGGCAGGGACGTTCAGGGCCATAGTTTGGTTCCGGAAGGCCCCTGCTGCGACCTGAGTGCTGAGGGCTTGGTCACCCACATGGCTAGCCTCTTAGGAGACCTAGTTAGAGGAAGATTGCTCCTTGGGCACTGGGGTCCAGCAGAGAAGACTGGGCCCTAGGCCATTCCTCTCTCTCTCTGTGTCTCTGTTGCTATTGCTCTGTCTCTCTTTCTGCCTCTCTGTCTCTCTCTGTGTCTTTGTCTCTCTCTGTTTCTCTCTGTTACCATCTCTCTCTGTCTCTGTCTCTCTGCCTATCTTTGTCTCTCTCTGTTCTCTGTCTCTCTGTCTCTCTCTGTCACTATCTCTCTGTCTCTGTCTCTCTCTCTGTGTCTCTATCTCTCACTGTCTATCTCTGTCTCTGTCTGTCTATCTCTGTCTCTCTCACTGTCTGTCTTTCTCTGTCTCTCTATGTCTCTGTCTCTCTGTTTCTATCTCTCTCTGTCACTATCTGTCTCTCTCGCTCTCTGTCTTTCTCTGTCTCTCTCTCTGTGTCTCTCTCTATCTCTCTGTCTTTGTCTCTCTCTGTCTATCTCTGTCTCTCTTGCTGTCTTTCTGTTTCTCTCTCTGTGTCTCTGTCTCTCTCTGCCTCTATGACTCTCCATCTCTATCTCTCTCTGTCTCTGTCTTTCTCTATCTCTATCTCTGTCTCTCTTGCACTGTCCTTCTCTGTCTCTTCCTCTCTCCCTCCCCCTCTCTTTCTCTTGCTCTACCTTTGCTGCCTGAACACAGCCATGAGGCGAGCACTTTTCTCTTCCTACTCGCATCCTCCATGATGCTCTAGCACCTCTGCCACAAGCCCACGTGCAACGGTGCTAAGCAACCACGCGCCAACCTCTCTGGAGCTGTAAGACAAAACAAACCTTTCCTCCCTGCAGGTAGGACACCCCTCAGCTACTTTGCCACAGTGGCAGAGAGCTGACCACAGAGTTTGGAAATGAGGTAAGCAGGTATCAGGCTTCAGCTGTGCTATATAACACCTCTTCCTGTATATTTTCCTTTTTTTTGGTAACAACTACTGGGAAATATTTGGCATGAGGGTTCTGGGGAGCTTAGTGTGCATGTTAACAGAGGGGCAAAATAAGAGCAGGCAGTGAGACTGTCTGGAATTAGTAAGGTTACTCGGAAGATCATCCAGGCACGACTCTTAGAATAATGTCTTATCACAGTAAGCGGTACCCTGTTGTTATTAAGATTTTGCAGTAGAAATTCTTGTTTGGGGTAAAAGCCTGACTTAATGTTTCACGGTTCCATCTACTTCCCAGAATTCACCCCCACCATGCACGGCATAGGCAGATTGCAGCTCCGTCATTTAAGGAACCCAGGTCCAGCTGCAGTACTAAGGAACCCTGCTGAGAGGATTGAAAAGCGGCCGTGCAGACTGACTCCATGACGGTTGACATGGATTAGGTCTTCAGACTAAAAACAGAAATCAGATGTTTTACTAATTTTTCTGTAAAGTGGTGATAATAATTGACTTTACAAGTCTCTTGATTTTGGTTCCAACGATATCAAATCTTTTAAGTAAAGCACTCTCCTCAGGAGAAAGACTTTGTGGTATCTTTTAAGTCTAATAAAATTACAACCCTAAATATATTATTACTCAAGAAATTGAGATGAAATCGATTCTTATATTCTTTAGTTTTGATAACCTTGACTTGCTTCAAATAAAGATTTACTCTCTCCACTCAGATAGATCAATCACTTAATACACTAAAGGGAATAAATGTCTGAATTTAGAAAAATAGAAAATTTGTATTATGTGTTATTTTAAAGATAATCAGGGGCTGGTGAGATAGCTCAGCGGTCTAAAGCACCTGTTTAAGCAAGCTTAGGCAACTGCAGTGACTGCAGTTCTATCCTGGGCACCACATGCGGCACCAGCCCCACCCCCAGGAGAGGCTGAGCCCCCCATAACATAGGTAAATAAATAAAGTTAGAGGTCATCAGGCCTGCTTTGGGCTCTTGCACATCGCCGGAGCTTAGCCTTGCCATGGCTAGCACAATGACTACTGCAGTGAAAAACTGAGAAACAAGCAAAGTCTGCGTTGGTTACAACGGGATGCAGCACATTTGTGCTCATGTTCCCCTTCCTCTAAATCAAATAAAACACCCTTAACACCTAAATGATAATGTAGTCTGTCAGTGCTGTCTCTGGCTTTGTTGGTCCACAGTACACTTGGCAAAGGGCCTGGACCTCCTGGGAGAAGTCTGTTTTAAAAGACCCACTGAGTGCTTCTATGGAAAAGTACTGTTTGAAATCCTTTCAAAAGGTCCCTTGCTTTGTGTTATTGCTATTTTCTGTGTCACTTCGGGCTTCCAACTTTTTGTTTTGTTTTAGTCAGCATGCTAGAAATTGTCTGTTCACTATGCGCCTTCACCCTGTGACACCCCAAAGTCCACTCAGTGTATGTCTTAGGCAGCTTCGAGTTCTCCACTGTGTGCACCCCTTATGGCAGCCTCTCCTCCCCACACTTCCTGTCTTCCTGTGGCACTATTTGCCTCTGCCCCTGGGATGACCTGCCTGTCTGATGAGTATTCAAAAGGAGCAAGCACACTTGCATGTCCTTGGATATAAGTCCTTACTAAACCATGGCCTCCCTAGGGCAAGGGCCTTGCTCCGTTCTAGCTCTAACCAGTGTGTGTGTGACTGTAAGTGCTGTAATATTGAATACATGCTGTCATGGCTGCACAAGAGATACTCCAGATCTGAGTATTAACTACAATTAGCAGCTACAACTTGCAATTATATCTAAATATATTTAAACATGCATGTTTAAACATTCATTGAAATGACCTTTCAAATCTAAAGGGTACAGTAGCCATACTTGATGGTACAAAAGTTTTAGACTTAGGTTGACAAATACTGCATACATAAAAAAAAAAAAAAAATTCCAAGGGCTTGCAATGTCAAGAGGGCTTTGAAACAGATACTGAATTTGCTAAGAACTTTAGCTCAGCTTCACGGCTGATGTTCTCTTAGTGTTGTTGTGACCTGTGTGCTAATATTCGACAACTATTTAATACCAACAGTGTTCTAGGAGTCGAGAAAGCACAGGCACTGCATATTAAAGAAGCTTGATAAGTGCTATCGAGAGCAAAAATTATGATTGAGGAAATATTTAGGTTGGATTGCAAGGTTGAAAAATGTTTTGCACAGTCAGTGCATGAACGCCACAGGCAACGCTGGGAGCGGGACTCTGCCATGTTGTGCAGGTCATGACTACCCTCAGCGCTCAGGAGGGCTTGTCATACACCTCACAGGTGCCCAACCTGTAAGGCTCAGAGCTGCAGGGCTCTCCAGACAGGATGGGACGGTGCACTCCACGCAGGACTTGTGAAATCATGCATGAAGGAGCAAAGGACATCATGGAAGAAGCAGTCGTGAACCACTGGGAATAGAGAGTAGGGCTGCCAAGTCCAGCCCTGAAGGTCTCTCAGAAGCTAACCCGAGAGAAAGCCGGCATTCCTAACATGAAGCGAAGGCCTCCTGGCCTCCTGGGCTCCCGTGTGGACATAGGGATGCAATCTGAACATTCCCCATGTCTATCATGGAGGGCTCGGGCTCCGACAGGAGATGCGAGGTACTTCTGTATGCTGTAAGGTCCTGGGGAAGGCATGCAGAACAATCCTGTGGTTCTCAGAAGACTTGTGGTTCTGTTATCAATCAGGGCCCTGGATGTGTGAGTGATCTGCCTGTGACAATCGCCACCCCCCTAATCACCGGGGTTCACTCAGCTAATCTGGCTGATCAGGTGGGGGATTGCCTCCCATCTTCGCTACTCCAGTGCATCCCTCTCAAAGCTGCACCCTTATTCATAGAGGACCACATCTCCTCCCTACACACACACACACACACACACACACACACAGGAAGACCATCTCCTGGGGTAGGGGTTTATGCAAGCACACACCCCTGCTAGAACCTCCGAATAAGCTCTCAAGTCAGTGCCCTGACTGTCCCAAGGGTACTGCACACCTTAATACATTTTATTTAAATTTCATCCAATAACATAAATATTTCTTAAATTAGTTTCAGAGACAGGTTTTCTGTTTAGCCCCATAAGGAACATGGAAGAGAGAACGGGTAGAAGATGAGTGTTTTCCTAAGGCACTCATGACTGCCCCAACTCTTCAAGTCTAGGACAACGGAGGACAAAGTCAGGCAGAATTCTGTAGCCCTGGCAAGAAAGGGGGCCTGGAGCTGTAGGAGGCTGTTAGGTGGCTGGGTGAGGCCACCCCTTTGCTCTGCTCCACACTAGACCTCCGGTCTTGAGGCTTTGCTGTTAGGTCACCCCTACCATTATCTTAGGAAATGCAAGTCTGACTTCATAATCCACATGTGTAGTTGTATAAATCAATGTTATTTCCTCCTCATTATTACAACCTACAATTCACATTCGGTAACCGTAATTTATACATCTTTGAAACAGAAGTAAAACCATAAACTAAAAGAAACACTGATAAAAGCCTATCGTTCCCCTAAAACAACTATTTATCATGTATAGCACCACTCATGGCTCTCTTTTCAGAGATGAAAAATAGAAATTGACTTTGCAGTCACAGCCTTTATTCATTTAGTGAGCAAATAAGCTTCTATTTGCCTGTCACTGTAGTGGTACAAGCACATCTTGGCTTCAACAATCTCAGGGGCAGGGCAGTCCTGGAGTACTGGAAGACGGGGCTCCTTTGCTGACCCTACCTGTGGCGTGTTCGGGGCCTTGTCATTGAAAGTCTGGCTAACAGTATGTCAGCATGATGAGGACCGTTTCTAAGGCTGGCCCTGGAAAGAGTCATCCCCTGTGCTCTTTTGTCTTCTTGTTCTCCAGGAGGCTGCAAGGAGCCAGCTGGCCTCTTAGTCTGCACTGAACTATGGCATGAGGGAGAAAAAAAATGTATTGTGTTAATTTGGGTCCTAACGTGTTACCATAGCACAGTCTATTCTTGTCTAATAAAAAAGTCTCCTGAGCAAGACAGATGCTCAACAAATGATTATAGCCAACAAAAATGCTTTGAAGGACAGAAACTAAGTAAGCTGAACTAGAATAGCTGGGGAGACTTGTAGTACACAAGATTATTTTTTAAGAATTATTCATTCTCTGCTTTTCATAGATCCACAGGACAAGTATATCTGTGATGTTTGATTTTAGCTATGCATCTTGCTTTGGCTAACAGAACAGGTAGAGTTAACAGCAGGCTGGGCCCGTAGCTATGCCTGAAAATGCTTTGTGTTTCCATCACTTCTCTGCCACATCCAATTATTCCACCATTGCTTGGAGGAGCATAAAGAAATCTTTGGAGCAGAGTTTTATTAGTACCAGCCCTGTACATCAGATGACCTCCAAGTGACCTCCAGATATGAACAAACCCAAATGAGGTTATCAGAGCCACAAAGTAAAGCTCAGGCAAAGCCACAGACTCCGGCTACCCCCCAGATGTTCTTGCTAAGTAAATATGATTATATAGCTTGAAATTCTGTGGTTGTCTATTATGCAGCATCACTAAAGCAATTTCTTACAGATTCAAGTAGCCAGAGAAGAAGACTTCACTGCGGAAATAACATTCAGGAAGATACTTAAAGGGTACAAAGGAGCTAGCCACGTGGGCAGCTGATAAGAATACTTGGTGGAGAGGAGCAACATTCCAAAAGCCACGAAGGGGTAAGCTGTATTGTGAGGAATGAAACGGTGGTGAGTATGTCTTAATCAAAGAAGGTGGCCCAACAACCTATCAGAGAACTCGGCAGACCCCAGGAGGTGAAGGATTTTTGACATTTTCAAGAGCTAACAGAGAATTCAGATTGGCTAGTGAAAGTGAGCTGAGAGTAAGAAATGACTGTAAGACAAGAGTTCTTGCCTTGAAAGTGTGCTTATATTGCAAGCATAGTTTTACTTAATTTTACGCATGATGCACGTGTGGAGTGGCTCTGAGGGAGCTGATGTCGACCAAGCTGAGGCAGAGCAGAAGCCCTTCCAGATGTTTTCTGGCACTGTTACTGCTACTAGGTATGATAGGTAAGAGGACGAGGCCTGGGCAACTATTGGCTATCTTCAAAGAACACTGTTGATCTTTCAGCCCACTTCTATTGGCCTAATTTCTCTTACTTGGGGATAGAGTTACAGAACCAGTGTCCATTTATACCACCTCAGAGAACCACAGGGTCCAGCACGGTACAAAAGGTGCAGTGACAGCCCAGGAAAAACTTCAAAGAATAACTGGGATCTTATCTTACTGAAAAGTTCCTGCAGATCAAAAGAAATCACTAACATCATGGAAAGAAAAGAAACCCACAAATTGGGGAAAAAAAATATTAACCAACAGTTACTGAGACAAAGGGCATCTATCTAGAATATATAAAGAGGGGCTGTGGAGATAGCTCTGTGGCACAAGTGCCTGCCTGGCAAGTGTAAGGTCATGAGTTCAAACCCCAGTCCTGCAAAATAAATAAGTAAATAAAACAGAATATACAAAGAGCTAAAAAATATCAGGTCCCCCAAATTCAAAGACTCAATCAGAAAATGGATATCTGAGATGAATATATACTTTTCAAAGGAAGAAATACAGACGTCACGTAAAAACATGAAAAAATGTTCAACAGCACTGGTCATTTGAGAAATGCACATTAAAACAATACTGAGATTCCATTTTGCCAAGTCCATCAAGAGCCCGGTGCTGCCTCCTGCCTGGTCCAGGTCCACGTAGGGCCCAGCCTCCTCGGGGAACATCTCATCCACAGCCAGCTTGATTTTGGGCGCTATACATTTTTGAAGGTAGTAGTTCATGCTTAAAATTTGTACTTTGGCCAATGTTACACGTCTATGTCTGTAATCTGAGCAACCGCATTGAAGACCGCAGTGTGCAATGTACAATATAGCAACTGCTGTCAGATATCTACCATCTTTTAAAAAATTCTGCATTGTTTCTAATGTCTTATTAATTCCTGATTCTCTTTAAAGTAAAACACTATCTATATGTTGCTCTGCGCCTGTTCTTGTTTTCTTTATCTGTCACCTGTTTTTGCTTTTACTCTTTAAAATAAAATGTGCAGAGGAGTCCCTAGCCAACGGCTATAAGCGCATATGTCCAGCACCTTACCGTGGTCTGTCTGGGTCTTTAATATCTATACGTTCCAAAGCAATAGTCTGATTCTTCCCTGGTCTCTAGGACTCGAATTTTCCCAACCTCCAAGGTTATAACATAGTGGAGAGTTCGCTTTCTAAAACGTTTATCTATGCACATCTGACTAGGGCATAGAGAAAGACAAGGAAGAGGAAAAGGAAAACTAGCATTTGTTATTTTGTTCTCGATGTTACGCTAGGTGGCGGCCAGGGCCATCTGTTACGCTTTATGTCGAGAAGGCCCCAAAGCCTCGTGTGACCACAGGCAGGACTTCTGGAGGTGACTGCGTATGAAGCTTATAATTGGCCTGCCCTTAGGAGATGGAACAGCTTGAAGAGGTGACCCAGCTGCGACCTCCAGAGGCTCATGGCCCTGACTGGGTCCTTCTGTCACAGCCCTTGTTGCCCAGCTACCACGAGGCCAGCTGTTCTTCCTCTGCCACACCCTCTGCTACGTCATCCTTCCTTGGATCCAGCCGACTGTGGACTGCAGTGCTGGCTGTCCTGTGTGTCATGTCCCAGTGAAGGGCAAATGACTAAGACAGAAATCAGACCCTACCTGAGTCTAGGGTTACAGAAGAAATAATTGGTTTGGGGGACCTTGCCAGAAAACAACAGGAAAGAAATGAAATAGGGAAGGAAGGGAAGCCTGTAATCAGCAGTGCGATGTAACTGAGGTGTTTGCCTGCCAATGGACTCCAGGAAACGCTGAGATAGTCTGCGGGTGCCCCACCAGAGAGGCGAGAAGCTGGGCTGCTTGCTCACTGTCCCACACCCAGCTACCAGGGACCGCGGGCTGCACTGCGGATGGCACCTCCTCCGTGCCCTCAGACTGCACTGGACACAAACCCAAGTTCTGTTGAGGAAGATGTAGCCTGAGATGCTACAGGCATGACTGGAATGCGAAGGGCCAGGGGACATGAGGAGACCCTTAACTGCTATCCCTATTCACTGCTGCCCACTGTGGACACCTTGTTCCCTGATCCCTCCATTTACTGACACATGGCACCCTTCTCTATTACTCGTTCTTTCTCCACCTGAACCCTACTCCAGTTGTTCACGATTAATGTACTGCCTTTCTTGCATGCCTTCTGGACTTATTCGCTTGTGAACACAGTGTGGCTCACAATTGGGCATCCCCCCCCCACTAGTATCTAGGACCCACGAAGTTTGTTGAATCAGTGAACGAAGTGACGTTGTCATGAAGCAGGTGCTGGGGACACGATCACGCATAGGGGTAAACTAAGGCCATAAGGGTGGCGACTGGCTTCTCATCCTGCAACAAGGACACCATGCTATTTTTCCCATTTCCTGCCTCAGAAACCTGAATCATTTCCAATTTCCTACATCATTACACCTAAACTCCTCTGGCTGAGTTTCAAATTCTTCTATCATCAGGATAGTTAGCCTTGCATCTTGAAGAAAAACTAGGCGACAAATGCATTCCAGGACCAAAACAAATGTTACCTGGAGCCACGTGTGAAAGACACTTGCAGATTGCTTATGGTAAACAAGTAGCTCCAAACGACAGAGCAACACAGTCTTGTCTCCAAGCACTCCAGTGGAAAAAGGCTCCATTAATGGAAATTTAATTTCTTCAGCATTTGGGGAAAATGCAGTGGTGTGAGTGGTGGAAAATGCCTGGATCCGTTTCAGAGGCCAAAGGACTGGAGCTTGCAGGGTAGCCCCGCCCACGACAGCACCATCCTTTTTATTTAGCCATCAAATGCGTTAGACCAGGAGGCAAGTAATTCCGAGTGAAATGACAAATGGTCTACTCAACTGTGACTTTTCATTGCAATACGTAGGAGAGTTTTATTTAGTTAATGCTAGGATTTTCGTGCCTAAGAGAATCTAAAATCCATTACATTTATGCTCATATAATTGGTTATATATGCCAGAGTGGCTCCAGTGCTTGAGATTTTGTTTGTGATGTCAGAGCTTAAAGTACTTAAATAAATGAAATGCAATGTATTACAGTCATAAAGAAAATATTCTAAGTGTGGCAGTGTTACAAGTAAAAGTCCTGAAGTGATTATTTGAATTTATCAGATTTATAAGCAGAATGCCATTTTTTTTACAATCAGTTTTAACAAAAGATATTGAGAAACTATATTTCAATTGGATTTTTAGCTTTCATAAAATGAAAGTCAATGAAAATTTCCAATAGCCATAAAATGTTCACTATGTACAACCAACATTCTAGAGAATTAAAAACTCATTAAAAGCCACAAAAATAATAGTAATATTTTTCTCATTTTGTAGATGAGGAGAGATTGAAATTCTGGTAAAATAAAGTTGCCCTGAGACACAAATATGGCAATTAAATCAACATAGCAATTCTATAATTAACAAAATGGCATTCAAATGCTTCCTATAACATTATTTATTTTCTCTGTTGCCTGTAAAAGGTAACTGTGTGTTTGAGAAATTTGTTTCTCAGTAATCAATATAAAAATCTTAGCAGAGGGCTGGCAAGACAGCTCAGCGGACTAAGCCCCTGCGAGCACAGGGGCCAGGGGTCCTGTATGTCCCGAATGCTATGCTGGCCCCTCCCCCAGGGCAAGCTGAGCTGGGGCCAGGATGGAGGCACGGTGGCGCATGCCAATCCCAGTGCTGGTGAGGAAGAAAACAGGTGGATCAGCACAACTCTAAGCTGCATAGTGAGACTCTGTACCACATACTTAAATGAAAAAAAATTCTAAGCTACTGTAGAGATTTCTATACATGAAGGAAATTATTCATTGGTTGATTTTTGTTTTAACAATCTTGTGCATTCCCAGCTGGATACACTTATCTTGAAGAATAAAAGATATCTAGTTTATAGAAAATGATAGCAAAAATCAGGGACAATTATAAGTGCTTAATAATGACCCACAGGGCTAGTAAATAAAATGTACATAAAAACAAGCATTTCAATGGTATTACCCTGAATATGTATAACAGTTTTGGGAGTATGGCTATTTTCCCAGTGTTGGTTCTTGCTATCCAGGAGCAAGGAATATCTTTCCATTTTCTGAAATCTTCAATTTTGTTTTCATAGCGCTCTACTATCCACTTTATAGATCTTCTACTTGTGAGGTTGATTCCTAAGTATTTCATTTGTTTGGGTGTAATTGTGAAAGGTGTGTTTTAGATAATTTCTGTTTTGCTGTGCTCATTGTGCGTGGAAACGTTATTGACTTTTGAGTGTTGACTTTGTATCCTGCTATGCTACTGAATTTGGTGATTAAACCTACAAATCCCTTAGTGGAGTCTTTGGGGTCTTCTATGTGTAGCATCATGCCATCTGCAAACAACGATAATTTCATTTCTTCCTTCCAATCCTCTTCCTTGTATTTCTTTCTCTTATCTAATTGCTCTGGCTAAGGTTTCCAGAACTATGTTAAACAGGAGTGATGACAGTGGCATCCTTGTCTTGTTCCTGATTTTAAAATGAGGAACAAAAAGGTTTTCAACTTTTGTCCATTCTGTATGATTTTGGCTGTTGGTTTGACGTAGCTGGATTTTTCTTTCCATTTTTTGTCTTTTGAGACAGGGTCTCGCTGTGCAGTTAAGGCTGGCCTTGAGCTCACTTTTGTAGCCCAGGCTGGTCTCGAACTTGCACTGATCCTCCTGCCTCATCCTCCCAAGTGCTGGGATTACAGGCGTGCGCCACCACGCCTGGCTCTGTAGCTGAGTTTATCAGGTTACAGTCAAGGCCATCTATTTCAATTGTCTACAGTGTTTTTTATCACAAATAAGTGTTGGACTTTGTCAAAAGCTTTTTCTGCATCTATTGAGGCGATCATGTGATTTTTGGTTTTGGCTCTGTTGATGTGGTGTATTACATTTATGGTTTTGCATATATTAAATCTTCCTTGAATTATTTTTATATTTTGTTATCTCAGCAACTAATTTGAAGATTGCGTCAAGTAATAACAGCAATCATTGTCAAATTCCTATTGCTTTGTTTAGTGAAACCAACCTTGTATTTTCTTCTCATTTATTTATTCACTTACTTATCTTTTTGCATTTTAGGGAAGGTTCTACAGGGTGCTCAGGGTCGCACTACTAGTTCAGACTTGTAGTGATCCATCTGTTTATAGCCTTCTAAGAGCTGAGCTTAAAGGTGTGCCACCACGCCTACTCTTATTTATTTATTTATTTATATTAATTTTAATGAAAAGAAATAGACAGCTTACAGCAGTTATAATGATTAATTCATTACATGTTGTTGTCTTCTTAGTAGTTGTTTTACAGCACAGCCTTAATTGCTGTCCCAGAGTGGCCTGGGGTGGGGCCAGCACCGCATACCTGGGGATTGAGCCCCCAGTCCCTGTGCCTGCTTGCAGGTGCCTTAATCTGCAGAGCTATTGGGCCAGCCTTTGTATTGTTTCTTTTTTTTTAAAAACATTATTTATTTATTTTTTTTTCTTGTTTCACAACCTTTGTTTGTTTATTCACTCATTGTTATGGCCGGCTCAGCCCACCCTGAGGGCAGGGCTGGCACAGCATGTGGTGCCGGGGATCGAACCGCGGTCCCTGAAGCCGCCCAAGCTTTCCCAAGCAGGCGCTTTAGACCACTGAGCCATCCCGCCGGGCCCCTGTATTGTTTCTAATGCTGTTGTTTTCTATCACTATTTTGTATTGAAAAAAAAAGCAAGCATGTTACTTTAGTTTTACATTTTTTTATCTTTTTCAAAAAAGAATTTTAAGACATCTAATAAAAATTGATAAACTGAGTCTGTAAAATATAATAATCATTGAAAAGGAATAGAATATAAAAGAGTTGTTAAGACATGCCTATTAAAACTTAGAAATTAATATATCTTTTGGTTCTTGAAAGACAGGCAGAGGGAAATCTTAGATTTCAAATTTCCCTCTCTGTTGTTAGTTCAGGCACCACATTCTTAAAAATATCTAACTTGTCAAATTTTGTGTTTCGCAACCTAAGACACTTATCGATAATATTTTGACCATGTTTTAAGCTTCAGAAGAAAGCTTAAGAAATATAAGCCCATTTACATAAAATAAAAAAGTGATCAAGCTGGGTGTTTGAACATTGACCTATCTCGAATTTTCATGTTGATGGCTTTTGCTATGACATATTTTCATGTTAGCTAAAGTGAAAAGCTCAAATGTAGTTAATAACAATGTGTACATTGTCATATACTATGTGTAAACCCATATTTACAGAACTTTGGGCTTATATATAATCTGTTGAAGGATTCCTACATTTGAATTGTTCCTAGAGTAGAGAGGTAGACAAATACCTATTAGTAAATCATAAAGTGATATAAAATTATCCCATACTTGGGCAGACTCAAGCCAGTAGGATGGACTTAAGATACAAAATAAATTCCTTTTTCATTCCCATGGTCCTACTGTTTGGATAAAGGTATCATAGGAAACAAAAGCTTGTTATGTCTTTGAGCAAATGAGTTCTAGAAGCATCTAAAATATATTCAGAATGCCAAGGCATGTCATCATGATGTGAAAACGTGGCACTCATTCTATTAAGCAAAGTAAAATAAGATGTGTCTTCTCAAAGCACTAGACAAGGGATAAGGGACATGATCTACTTTTACCTACTTATACTTTTCAAAAATGATGTCAGGAAAGATTCATTATTATAAAATTCATGCAAAATTTTTGTTGTTTTTTATTTCCCCCCCCTTTTTGATCATTGTGGGATTTTGCAAGAACTAAAATGTGCTCAGCAATCAAAGGTCAAAGTCTAGATAGACAGCTCAGTGAGCTCAGCAACAAGCCACTTCCTGAACTTTGCTCAGTGATGTAGATAATATATAAGTGCCAAAATATAACTCATGTGCATGTAGTAAACACTGCAATTGATTCTGGGAGAGGAACATACATCTGGATAACAGCTAGTCATAAAACTGCTCACCCTGTCCTGATTGCTGTTAACTTTTTAAGAGCACAACGGTCATCATGGCTATTAAGTACATGTTATCCTATGAGTCTTGTACGGTCTACATTTCACATCCCATCAGCATTGCAAGAAGCTTCCAAGTGCTACGGTGACAGCTTCAATCAAAAAATCTCTTTTGAATATTTTATATTTCTCTTGTAAGTTCACATTTCTGTCACACCCCTCCTTTCTACTCCTTTAGTACACCGTGGGGTTCATACAAGTTAGTAGACAGCTTCTCTGTGAAGAATTAGAATCAGTTTCTATTTGCCTTTTTCCCTTTTCTTTCCCCTTTTCAGTTCGTTTAAAGCATTTGCCCAAAGGTAAAAAAAAAAAGTCTGAAAATGAAAAAGCTTAAAAATAATTTGGTGACCGATGATGCAGGAGTCATCGGCCCGCCACGGATTATCCTTAGAAACGTTGCATAGTCGAAGCACTATTCCTAAGAGGATGCGAGCGGCAACACTGCTGATCACAAGGCTTGTCATGTGCCCTGTCATCTGCACCACTTGGCACCAAGAGACAGCAGCAAGAACTGATGCACTCCGTGATGTGTTCTCGCCGGCTGGACAGTGAAGAGAAAGGCCTGTGACATGTCTAATGCAAGAGGGTGACAACATGCTCTTGATTAAACATGGAGTGTGATGGTCCATGAGAAGCAACATGGCTCGCTCTATGGCCATGCGCCCCAACGGCTCGAAAGTCACATACATTTGTACTTTACAAATTAAAAGAGAAGTATCTAGCTGTTTTCTCGAGTACAGGATGTGCAAATTTGCATAAAACGAGGCACCCAGCTTCTGTTGTAAAAATGTGAATTCACGTAACATAACTTGGACACTGAGTGCAAAGACTTTCTGGGCTTTATATGATATGGCAGAGCATCCATTCCAGCAAGCTATCATCTTTGCTTTGGTCTGCACAATACTGGAGACAACGTTCTGAAATCTCTGCGTACAAATATCTTCTGTGTGCTCCTTTGAAAACAAGTTAAGTTACCTACTTCTAAAATAGCATCCTCTGAATTAAATAGTTAAGCGTAATTTAATAAAGCCAGACAGTCTTCCAAATAGGCTAGAATGCATTTTTGTTTACAAGAAAGTGTAAAGTTTTAGATATGACGATGGCTTCGCACAGATAAGAATTTCGTTAATGGATCCATCAGCGAGGACCCCAGGTCGTGCCTGTGTGAATATACATTGCCTTTGAGATATTAACAATTTGATAGTTTTCCTTTTCACTTGAGATGGGATATAAGAGAACAAAATGGATGTATTTTTAAAAAAGGCTTGAAATGTGCTCTGCTCTTCGTTAATTGTCTAACGAACAGGAATCTAGTGCTCATCTTCCTGTGGGAAGAACCAGATCCAGGGCTGGAAAGGGCCAAGCAGGGCCCACCTGATTCCACAGAGCTACAATTAGAGCTAAGCGAAACTAAAACTCTATTAAGAGCATTTGCACGCTTGGGGAGAGGGGATTTCTATATTAACTTGTCTCAGTAGTTCTGAAATATTTGGCATGCTCTGATTTCCTGACACACTGTTCTAATGCAGTATTTAGTTCCATCTATGCATCTGATTTGATGCTTGATATATACCTTTTAGTACTATTTTGAAGCCACTGGCATAGTAATTTTATCTAGCATGCTACAAAAATATTTGGAACCTAAAGGCAAATCATGTGTGATTGCGCAGCCAGGGCCAGGCTGCAGAAGGTCAAAACCCCGAGGTACCAGAAGACGACAAGAGATGAATGAACACAGGGATGCTGAGACCCACGCGGCGAGCGGCAGCGGGTGGTGGGCATTCCCCAGCGCTCTTGGACACACAGGGATTCCCTTCTGAGAAGACCTTGGTACACAACGAAGAAGGATGCCTTCCTCACATCATGGTTCACTTCTCTGCATTCTGAGAAATAAATCTTGAAGTGGCCAGACAGTGATTTCCGGTCTTTAGAACTGAATAACGCTGTGGATAGCACTTGAGAGGGAACAGCTGCGAACTCCTACCACGGGGCCTCCTAGCATTTCCAAGATCCCTGTCTGCTTCCTTTCTTCTGCTTTTCTCTACCTCTTGTGCCTAAGAAGGTAGGCTCGTGCGTTGGAAACTTCTAAGGAGCTTTCCCTGAGGATCTGTTTCACTAGTCTATGAAGCGGGGAATCCAACCTCACAGTGGGTAGATTTTTACTCACTGCCTTGATGGTTGACTCCGGCTCCCTGTCCAGCACTATGCGGGAAGAACCTGAGGGTGCCAGCCGCCAAAGTCATGACAAGCAATCATTTAAAACAAACCTCTCCATATAGACACACATATCCTACTGGGTCTGTTCCTTTGGAGAACTCTAATGCAGATACACAGTTAAATCTGAGTTTCAAGTAAGCAGTATATATTTCCCTTTTTAGTGTAAATGTTCCTTAAATATTGCACTGGACATATTCATGCTACAGTTATTCGTTACTCATCTGTAAATCTATTTTCAACAAGTGCCTGCTATTGCATATGGCGAGCCAATCCTAAATGCAGCAGAATGACAGAGACAGCTGAAGCTCAGCACATCAACCTCATGTCTGTGAAAACAAAGGTGTGAAGGAAAGAACTTCTGCTACTGAGGAGAGCGATTTTCTTTAGAAGGCAGACCTAACGTCAGTCTTATCAGGTCCTGCGGCATACAGGTCTCTGACTCAAGGACAGCTGCTTTAGGTCAGCGATGGGAGGTTGATTCTGCCGATGAAGCAGGTGACAGTGACGAGGAGGCCAAGCGGTGCACTAGGAGTCACACACACTTCCAGCAGCAGCCACTCTGGCCCCAGGACCACCACCTCCTGCTCACCGACCAACGTTCGGTGGTTGCATGGTGCAGAGCGGAAAAGGTGGATCTTAAGCATTTGAAAATATTACATGAGAAATGAAAGCACTACAAGAATGGTCTGATAATAGAGTATTCAACAGAGCCTACTTCTAAACGCCACAGAAGTTCAGAACGCTGCTTTAATAGATCCTCTGGAAAAGGGGATAAGCAGCATAGAAAAAGCAGACATCTCAGCTAGCTAGCAGAGCTGCTTGGCATTCCCCTCTGAATGGGCTGCGCTGTCCATTCTCCCTGCCGGGCCTAAGTGCATGCGTCGCGGGTTCCAGACAATTAGTAGACTAGTGTGGATTCGTCTTTCGCCTCTATGCACAGGGCTCATTCTTGGAGAAGGTCTGTTCTGTTTTCTTGACATGAGCAAACCTGTATTCTTAAATCTGGTGGCTCTGCTCCCTTCTTCCATTGGAGGAATCAATTTGAAAGTATTATTGTTGTCAGTCTGAGGCCTGAGAGGAGAGGCGGGGTGCAGACCGCAGTGCAAGCCTAGATGGTCACATCTAGAGAATGAAGGGAGAGGGCAGGTGTCCAGGCTCAAGCAGCCAGGAAAAGAGCGCAGCCAACTGTGCTCCATGATAGTACTCAGGCCACGATGGGATGGATGGTACCCACCAGTCCACCAAAGCAAGTGCCAGGGCTTCTGTAAATGCAGGAACATCAACTTTATTGGACTAAAACCCACTAGCAGATGTAAAGCAGGCTCTGGAATGTGTGGGTCATAGAAGTATGCCCTCAGAGTCTGTCTGGCCTCATCCTCTCTGGCACTGTTCCCCAGCTCTGTTTTAAGACTGCAATTAGGGACACAACTTTGTTTCAACACATCCTTCTGCAATAGCATTTCTGCCTTGGAGCCAGCGGACTCAGGACTGAATCTCCCGAAACCATGAGCTGAATCAACCTCTTCTCCTTCAGCTTCTGGATGAATGCAGCCTGTCCCACAAGGACAAGAGAACAGAGACAGGCCAACAGGAGCCACTCCACCTGTGCTGGTCTGGTGCATGAAGGTAGATCACAGTGTAGGATTCTCAGTAAGCAATTCAGGACACAGTCTGAAACCCTACAAGAGCAGGAAACGAAGGATCAAGGCTTTGGATCAGAGTGGTCTGGGGCTGAAATCTGCATCATTCCCTTTATCTTTGCTGATGCCAGAAGGACCCAAGAAAGAACAGGGACTGATACCTGGCAGGATGCTAACTAATTTCCCCAAAGTTGTTTAGGGGCTTATTATGGAAACTCAGTATCTTAAGGGAGGAACAGTTCAGAAAACATTAGAAGTGCAATGTACTTTTTGCCCTCTGTGGAGTGATTTCCCCAATACCCAGTGACAGTTTGGAGCTTACGGATCCCGAGAAGGCCCAGTTGCTGAGAGCTTGTTTCCCAGGGTAGTGATATTGGGGCGTGGTGGTAACTTTAAGAAACTGGACATAGCAAGGTCAGAAGCCACGGAGAAGACAGGCCTTCAAAGGCGAGGTGGACTCTTTCTCTCCCTGTTTCTTTTTTTCACTTCCAGGAAGGAACTGGTTTCCTCTTCTGCCGTGTGTCTCTGCCTGCCACTTTCCACAGGCCCGAAGTAGTGGGGTCACCTGGTGCAGTGCTCAATGCTCACCATACATGGATAAATTATACCTACATCTATCAGCATTGTGTCCCTTTAGGCAATCGACCAGGGAATGGGGAAGGAAAGGACAGGCAAACAGCCAGGATCAAATACTCTGTGGAAAATATCCCATTAACAACCTGGCCTACCCTAGGTATTTCAGGAACTACAGAGGTTCTTCCCTCTGTTAAAGAAAGCAGGAAAGACATCAAGAAGATTTTCACAGGGGAGAGAGAAAAACAAGGCAAGAATAAAATGAAAGGAAGGATGTGGAAAGAGCTTAAATTTTTTATGGAAACATCTGTTATCAGACAACAAAATCACCAATGACAAGAATACATACTAGCCAGGCGTGGTGGCACACACCTGTAGTCTCAGCTCTTGGGGAGGCTGAGGCAGGAGGATCAGTGTGAGTTCAAGACCAGCCTGGGCTACAGAAATGAGCTCAAGGCCAGCCTGAACTGCATGGCAGGACCCTGTTTCAGAAAGACAAAAAAAAAAAAAAAAAAAAAAAAAAAAAAAAAAAAAAAAAAAAAAAAAAAAAAAAAAAAAAGAAAAAAAAGAAAAGAAAAGAATACATCCTACATGAAATTCACTTTTCAATTCTCATTCACATCTATCTATCTATCTATCTATCTATCTATCTATCTATCTATCTATCATTCATCTATCTACCTATCTGTTCTCTGGCTTTACTATCCTTTATAGATATTCGAAGACCTCTCCTTTTTAAACTTTCTCCAGTTATTGAGGACAGTGTTCTGAAAACACAGACACATTGGAGAGTTTTATGACTTGACTGGATCATCCTCAAGGATATTTGCATTTTAAAAGAAGCCCAGTGGGAGATCAAATTCTAGCACAAATGAATGATTAGCTAGGCCAGAGGCAGCAGGAAAATGAATGCCGAATGTTTCCTCTGCCGCCTGATAGGAAGGACTCGGCTTACCGAAAGACACACTTTTGATAAGCCATGTCTCTGAATTTTTATTTTTATGTTTAACAGTAAAGCCATCACAGTGTACCTAAACTGCTCCAATTTGCCATCTTGGTTATTATTCCCACTGAGACAAAATACCTGACACCCAGATTAAGGGGGTGGGGTGGGGAGGAAGGTTTATTTGGCATAGTTTGTGGAGGTTGCAAAGCTGGCTTATTTCAAGCAAGAGTAGCATCACAGAGGAGAAAGACTCCATAACAAGCAGGCAGGGGAGAGCAACACAACACCCTAGCAGCTTCTTTCTCCACCATTTACATCCTACCCAGGCTCCTAGAACTACTGCCGTGCAAGCCAGCTGATCTGTTATTCATGTGCTCTTGATCTTGGCCTCACGGTCTAGATCAAGCCATCTCCCCAAAGCCCAATCCATGAGTGCGTGAAGCTGTGCGGGAGCATCCAGATGTAGCCACAACATTCCACCTCGGGTCCCCGAGGCTCACGCACCTCCCTTTATGCACAGGGTGTTTGGTTCACCTCCAAGAGTTGCCGAAGTCAGAACAGTATCAGCACTGCTGAAAACGCTAAGTCCAATGTCTTCTCTGCAATTTTAAACACATTCTTAGCTGCATTCCCCTACACAAATAAGATTAAAAGCTTCTAAAATTCAATACCGAAACAGTCACTTCCATTTTAAGAGTTACAAATGGGATATAAAAGAACAGAGCCAAAGTAAGTCCAAAATCCAGCAGAGCCCGCTTCAAATCCCGCTGTTCCATTTCTAGCATCCCTGGAAATCTGTGGCAATTATAAATCCAAAGGCTCCACCCCATACTACTGCTGCTGATGTTTAGCTCCCGCCCCTTCTGCCTTGGTTCAGCTCTGCTCTCTCCTGAACTTTTCCTCAAATGATTCTCCAACCGTCCTGGCTTTCCACTGCACCTCTGGCTCCACACTCATAACTTCATACACTGTTCCCTCAGGGCACATTGCCTGGCCTCCCAGGCCTTCTTCTAAAATCTGAGAGGAAGCTTTCATGCCCGACAACCTTTGCCTTCTGCATGTGCCTAAGGCCAGTACAGCATGAAGGGTGCCGTGGTCTCCTTCCAATTGATGAGTAGCCAAGGGAACTCTTTCTTGGCCGGGTGGTCGAGTGCCTGGATCCCGGGGCACTCTTAACCCAATCCTGAGGAATAAACTCTGTAGACTGCTGCCATTCTGGAACCTGCTGTTCTGGGGCTTTTTCCTCAAAGCAAATTCTTTCACCTTTGAAGCCTGCTGGCTGCCAAGGCTGGAGTCCTGCTATTGCTTGTGATGCCTTCGAGACATCTTTTCTGTTCTGTTCCTTCTCAGCAACCGCGATCTCCCCTGCTCTATCTTTACAGTGCACATCTGGACTGGAACTCCTGTCTGGCCGAGTTCAAAACGTTTTATATCGTTCTGCTTGGCTCTTTACTCTTAATTCTCAACGTAAGTCTGCCTGAGATCCCCCAGCAGTACATGCATCACTGCCTCAACATTACACAGCCTTAAAATTTCTTCTTCTAGATTAATTACTTACCGCCCTGAATTTCGGTCACAAGCAAAGTCACTGGACATGTGAAAAATACAGACAAACTTCATGCCAAGGAGAACACATGCTGTCAGGAGTCCTTAGCAGGGGCCTCCTGAGCGTGGTCTTGTCCGGCCTGATTTCTACAGCCTTCTGGTCTTCTGAACTCTGACCCAAATCTCCCATCAGGTGCAGCCTAAGGCATTCTAGTTCTACTTTTTCATCCAGCATCTTGGGATCTTTCCAAAGTCTTCCCACAGGTCAGCTTCAAGGAATCCTGCACCACGTGGTCAGGTGTAGTTGTAGCAAAGACCCCGCTTCTCTGGCATTACATTCTGTCTCGGTTACATTTCTTACTGCTGATACAAAAAACCCCCCAATACCAAAAGTTAAGCCGAGGAAGGCTTACTAGGCTCTCAGTTTATAGAGGTTTTAGTCCGTAGTAGGCTGGTTCTAAGGCTGGGTGGCACAGCCTAGGGGCATCACAGAGGAAAAGTAATCCATACCAAGCATGCAAGGGAAAGCAAGCAAGGGATCTTAGAAGCTTCTTTCTTTCCCTTTCCCATTCTATCCAGGCTACTAAGATTAGGACAGTGGAAAGGCATGCCGTGGTCTGGTTTAGTAACCACGCCCCTCTGATCCCTGCGTCACATACTCCAGACACATCCACCTCCAGAAGCTCGACCTCTGAGTGCATGAGGCTTTGGTGACACACCAGGGTACAAGCTGTAGCTCTTGGTACTAAGTCGGTATTACTTTCACTTTAGCTTCCTTCAGTTTCAAGAACATGTGGCTGCAATTTGACTTGATCTAATCTCTCTTTAATCTTATGTTCATGTTACAATACCATTGTCAATGAGTATGTAGATAAATTCAATCGAGCACAACTTTGTTTTTGATTTGACTGTTATGGCACCCAACAGAAAGCATTATATTTCATAAGATTCTGCAGGGTACTGTGAGAGACCACCAGCAATTATAGACCACCTGGCTCTTTTGTGACCCGTGTGCTTATATCCATACTATTGTCTGTAGACTGTATTTTAGAACTTAAAGCATCACTACTTCAAAGAACCTAAGCCAAGAAAAATGGGGTAAAGCGTAGTGTCCTGGAATACATACACCTAACAAAAGATAAGCCAAGCTGGGAGAGGTGGAAATGTTTAGCTCCTCATCTCTGACATTGTCGCACATGACTACTAATTTCTAGTTTAAAGTTGTCAACTCGTGTAACATACATTTCTTGGTATGTGTACTATTTCATGTTTTTTTAAAGAAACTGAGAAGTAAGTAAGAAAAAAGCCACAGAATGTAGGTGGGCAGCTTGGAGTGGCAGAAATCCGATAGTTTCTGCAGTCAAACTCAGCTTGCGCCCCAGCCTTGCTGTCTCTCGCTATGTCACACTGCAGAGATTATTGAACACATCTGAATTCCTCTCGTTCCATCTTTAAAAGGAGACTACTAATCATTTCAGGTGCAAAGAAGAGAGGCTGGCCCTGGAAAAAAAGAGATATACAGGAAGTGTGTCTGGTACCAAACTGGAAAGAAAATTGATTATGGAAACGAGGGGGAAAACGGAAAATAATTCGAGAGCAAGCTGCTCACAAAATGGGGGCCTCAGAGGGGGAGAGGGCACAGTGAATATGCACAAGAGCCTAGACGTTGCCCTGACATCAGACCTTGACACTCATCTCCCAAGCAGCCTCGCCGCTGCCCTTACCCCCATTCATAACCCTAAGGCATTCTGTGAGGATGGAGTGCTATCAAATGAATGTACAGCATAAACCCTAGCGTGGGCTTTCATGTCAGTGAGTCTATCTGCTCCGTCCCTCTGATAGGCCTCAGGAAAATACAAAGTCTAAGATCACCATGAATGCCAAACCATTTCCTGAGAGCGGCTGGCCAAGCACAGTAGGTTCAGCCCCTGGGTGTGCAGGATTCACCAGCATATAGCAACAGCCTAGGATGCCAAACAATTGCAGATTCTTGAGTTATGACCAGGCTAACATGTGAACAACCTGGGTTACGACCAGAAATTTAGTTTAACTTATGGGCCAGAGTCTTGAGTAACGACACAAATACCAGACACTTGTGCAGGTGTAAACAGACCAGAGATGCCAGAAAAGGGTATGCAAAAGTACGTAAGTGTCAGTCTGAGCCCAGATGTGGATATTCGTGGGTGCGATTCCTGTAAGTGCTTTCTATAATCACTATAGATACTTCTATCAAAATGTCTCCCTCCCCCCCCCAAAAAAAAAAAAAACCTAGAGGAGAAGATCAGGCAGGAAGGAAAGGTAGAAAAAGCAAACACGATAGAAAACAATAGTGTCAAAGAAAAGGCAGAAAAAGACGATCTTGACCAGTGTTTACTTCTGAAAATGTTGACACCTTGTGACCCAGAAGCGGGTCTCAGACCCTCCTAGGGAGAGGAAGGACACCGGATACCAGATTCCTGATATTCTGTGGAAGGGGCCTCTCCTTCCAAACCCTAGCCACCTTCCAGTTCATCCTGCCAAAGATGTCAGCTTGAATGGTGAGTACAGTCCCAAATTACTGTTTTTGGTTAAGCTAGGCACATTTTATAACTTTTTGGTGAGTATACTAGGAAAAGTATTAGTGTTTTTGGTACGCTATCTTCATTGTATAACCCTTTTTAATATCAAAAGATTAGTTAAGAGGTGCTTTGGGAAGGTAAGAATGCATTATGGGTATTTCTATTATTTCTTAGGGGAAAATAGTCTTGACTTACAACCAGCCTGAGTTACAACCAGCCCTTTCCAATAGACTGAGTTCATAAGTCAAGGGTCCAGTACAATTCAGCTGAATCCAGTAGGATGATAAGGAAGGGGCTATTTTCCAGTGTCTCTGGGAGGTTGATTTTCTTTTTTTATGATAAAAAGAAGCTTAGAAGAGACAGAAATTTTCTTACACCTAAAGTTGAGCTCGTGACTGAGGCCGTTCACTGTAGACCACCATTCTATCGTACCAGCCTGAAGACAGAACTGTGCAGGGAACTGTGGATGGCTACACTTACTGAGGTACAGGAAGTATCAAATGCCCAGGCGGACACACGGTCTCTCCTCACCCACCCCTGCCTAATGCCCCGAGCAGCAGTAAGACACTGTCAGCAATACCATAGTCAAAGCAGAGGGACACAGTCTAGAAATAAGGATCTAGGAAACAACACAAGAATCCAGGAAGCCAAGGTGGACCAGAGAGAAGGAAACTACAAGAGGGATAGCCTCAGATTCTTTTCAACTCATGAGCTCCTCCTGACTACACTGATGACATTAGTACTGACTGGACTGTGTTTGCTCTGAAACATGTAAGGTTCAATTTTCAAGCCCAGATTCATCGAAACATATTTAATGTAAAGCTCGTGAAAACAATGGGCTTATTACACTTTCCAGTTCTTATAAGGAGAACACTAAAATGGGAAACAACTCAAAATAAAAGGTCATTACGAAGCAAGAACAAAGATAGCTGTGGCAGCACACACCTGTAATCCTAGCAGTCTGGGAGGCTGAAGCAGGAGGCTTGCAAGTCTGAATCCCACTGTGGCAAGTTAGGGACACAGTAAGAGCCTATTCTAAAGTAAAAGATAAAGAAAAGGGCTGGGAAGGTCTTGGGTTCAATCCCAAATGGGAGACAGAGAGAGAGGGAGAGAGAGAGAGAGAGAGAGAGAGAGAGATACAGAAACAGAGACAGACAGAGAGAGACAGAGAGAGACAGAGACAGAGAGACAAAGACAGAGAGAGAGGGAGAGAGAAAGAGAGAGAGACAGAGACACAGAGACAGAGACACAGGGAGAGACAGAGAGAGGGACAGACACAGAGACAGAAAGAGAAATTGAAACAGGAACAGAAACAGGAAGATTAAGAAAGGAGAGGTGAGAGGAGAGGAGAGGAGAGGAGAGGAGAGGAGAGGAGAGAAAAAAAGGAGAAAGGAGAGAGACAGGCAACAAAAGTCACAACACAAGTGATGGCTTGACAACACAACACAGAGGAGAACACACAGAAAGAACTGTGTTATTAAAGAATTGTGTTACATAATGGAGCATTACAAACCCATCTTGGAGCTCCGAGGATCAGGCTCTGTTATGCTCAGTAACTTCCACTCTGACAGTATCTCCTTACCCTTCCAACTTCCTAGTGATGATCGGCTTATCTATTTCTTCTTCATAAACCTGCGCTATCAGATAATATTAGATAATATGACAGCTTTTGCTTCAAGCAAGAAGAATGAGGCAAAGTCTGTAATGCTTTCATCTTTGTTTCTGTTCTGCTGTTCTTTCCTTGCTTGAGGTAACAGTCTTCCAACTGTCGTGTGTGTGTGTGTGTATGTGTGTGTGCGTGTGTGTGTGTGTGCGTGCGTGTGTGCTCACTTCGTTGTCAGCCACTCTTCTGAGGAAGGTCTGTCACTCAGGGATCACTAGTTTCCCTTCATCTTTGAACGGCTTTCATGCACTCTTCTAAAGGACAGTTCAGGTGCATATAGAAGTCCGAGATGACGGAGGTTAGCAATGCTTTTAAAATTTCGTGCCATTTTTCTCCAACTTTTAGGGTTTCAAAGTTTTTAAAAATGCACAGTTATTTGAATTTGTGCTCCTTTTTTCTGTTTATTTATTTATTATTAGTTTGGTACAGAAATATGAACGACTCTAGGTGGAAACAGGATTCTATGCCATGCCTAGTCAGAGGAAGAGGTTGGAAGTGGAGCATGGATTTAAGTGAAGAAAAGCCCATTGGACCCTGAGCAGCCTAACATCAGAAGCACAATAAAAAACAAGATGTAGAGGATATAATTTGGTACTAAAATGAAGAGAATAAAACATGGTAACTCCATCTTTTTTTTTTTTTTTTTTTTTATCTTTTTGAGTCTTTGAGACAGGGTCTCGCTGTGCAGTTCAGGCTGGTCTTGAGCTCACTTTTGTAGCCCAGGCTGGTCTCGAACTCGCACTGATTCTCCTGCCTCAGCCTCCCGAGTGCTGGGATTACAGGCGTGCGCCACCACGCCCGGCTATAGTAACTCCATCTTAAGGCAACAGGAGAAATTAAAATTCAAGGATCACGAAGCCATCTCCAGCATGAAGACATCGAAGAAGATGAAACATGTTGAAGAGTAGAGGAGATGCGAATGTCATAAAAGTTAAGAATAGAGTCTGAGACGTAGGAGTGGCTTGGTGGCCGTCTAGAATGGTTCAGGTAGCAGCAGCTGTTTCAGAGAGCCTTCCTGGTTGGGCTGGAGAAAGGAACGCACGTTTGGAGGAGGAATCGCTTTGCTGCAGGGAGAAGCTTGTCTAATCCTGGTGTCTGCCCCACTCTAACACGCCCCGAGAAGGCACAGTGGGAACAGAGCAGTGCAGTCCAGCTGAATCAGGGTGAGAGAACCTTCTGGGCAGAGCCACCCCTCAGGAAGTCACACAAGTGGGCCAACTGGAATTGCTAAGGACTCATGTCAGAAAAGTGCATTCTGTGTCTGTAGGTATGTGCGTGTTTGTGTTGGTCAAAGAGAAGAGGTTCTTGCTTTGAGGTGCTTTGAAAATCAAAGATGATGCACACAGCAGGTCCTGAGGTGCTCGAGTTAAGGCACTAGGGATTAGTCCAGAACACTGCAGGACTTCAGTGCACCTTAATAATCCCACCACACGCCTTTACACCCTGACTAGATTTTATTGGTACTACGAACAGCATGGGTAACACAGGCCGGACAAGAAAGATAGCAAGATTGGGAGTGGCTGCCTTCAGGCGGCCAGAGCCAAGGTAGCTTTCACCTCAGGTACTGTGTTCACTTCAGCTAGCCCACCTGACTTCTATACCAATCTCAAAAGCAAGCACTGAGTTGTGTGCTTCGGTGTGCCAGTGTCCTGCTGAACCTACTTGCTCACATCTACGATGGCTGATTTGACATCTCTGGGTGCAGCTCAGAATTGACGTTCCTCTAAGGAGCTCACAGTGGACACTTGTGTTGTTGGCCCAGAGATGCACTTGGAGGTGAACTACTTTAAATCTTCTACTTGGCTACTCGATTCAGATTTGTTTAATTAACAGAAAGTGAGCCCCAAGGCTGACACGCACTCAGTAAAACAGCTACTTGAAGGAACCTCAGCTGAGCAAACTTCAGTGATCTGATAAACTGATGAATGGAACTTTGTGAAAGAATGGTATGTACAGTACTTGCTCTGGCTTCATTAGATTTTTAAAATGTAATGGAGCCGTTAATTCTGTACAATCTAGGGTCATGGTTTCTCCAAACCAAAGAAGTCACAAACCTAAAGGAGAAAGTCTTTACTGGAAATAAAACAAGCAGAAAGTCTCTCGATTTCTCCAGTTGGGGCATCTAAAAAGTGGAAACTCCTGACGGCTCCTCAGACCAGAAGGTATGAATTTGTCTTCCTTTATAGGTAATGTGTTACTTTCTGAGGCTGTTTATAAAATACTTTTTTTGGTCTTTCTTTTTTGGAAGTTTAGTTGTAAACTTGTATTTGTGTGTATTTTGGAGGCCTCTCTTCTTCAGCATTTCCTTAGCTTCTTAAATAGCTTTATGACTTTTCCCAATTTGGGAAATTTACGACCGTTGCTGAAAACTTTTTCCATGTTACATTCATTCTTCTCTTCTTCTTTGGTTATTATTTTCCCACGAATAATTCAGGTGATGCTTTCTGTTTATTTTATTTTTATTGTTCAGAATAAATAAGTTGTACTAATTTATCTCTGCATCCAGTTATTTTATCCTGTCATTTTCATGCTACCATTGAGTCTTCTTGGGGATGTGTTTCATTTTTATAATTGTGCTTTCAATTACATAATTTCCATTTAGTTCTGTTTGTAGCTTACTAAGTTTTTGAGATGTTCTAGTTTTTTTCTGTTTGACTCAAGAGCTTGTATATAATTGTCTATTGAAGCATTTTATGAGGACTGCTTCAGCATCTTTGTCAGATAATTCCAACATCTGACTCCCGTTCACCTTGAGGCCAGTTAATTGCCTCTCCTCATTCATATTGTAGTTTTTCTGGTTTGCACTATGTGAAGTGATATTTAATTGTATCCTGAACCTTTTGGTTTTTATATTAGCAAACTCTTACTCCATTTTTTTTTTTTTTTTTTTTTCAGTACCGGAGATTGAACTCGACCAGTGCTTATTCTACTGGACTCTCTCCTGGCCCTCTTATTCCCATTGAAGTCCTTTTTAGTGAGCACTCATCCTGTGCAGGGTCAGCTGACAGGGTACAGACCACTGTTCCCGGCCTAGGCTCCTGTGCCTGTTAGTTTTGTAATCCCTCATGAGGCTCATCCTTCTCTGGTCTGTGTTGTGCTTCTGGTCCTGCTAGGTTGTCTGTGTGAACCCAGTGGGTGTCACCTCCCAGAGCTGATGGTCTTTCTCAGAAGGCTGTCACATGGCTGAGTGACCTGTAACAAAGGCGCATGCACCACCAGGCTTGCTTCTCCAATAGGATTGAGTAAAGGGCTGGGGACACAGGACTAGGGCTGCCCACCACGGACAGCACCCTGGAGAGCGCCTGGGACCTTGCCACTCGCTCTGCTGCTGCAGGCGGACAGCCCTCGCGGAGGCCTGAGGAGGAGAGCACGAACTCTCCAGGAGGTCTCTGCTCTTCCTCTCCTCCCTGCCCCTCCCTCGATGCCTGTCTGCTATGCCTTGCTGCATTTCTCTTCAGTGACCAATTCGGAAAAGATGGAATGAAAAGAAAAAGCTCATCAGATGCCTCCTGCAGTCTTTCCTGTGGTTTTGAATGAAGTCCCAGCAGCAACCTTCTCGGAGAGTCCACAGCGCTGCTGTCTGTCAGGGGCTGCTGCACGGATTCCAGGATTTTAGCTGCATTTACACAGACAGCAGCAGGGAAAGGTGGGTCCCCGCAATCTGTCCCAGAGTCTAAGGCTTGACCCTTTCTTCTCCATCCTATGGCCTTTCTTTCCAACACATTCACATGGCCACATTCTTATTTTTGAATTGAAGTCATTCATTTTATAACTAACTCAGGTGAACATTTCGCAGCTCTTGCTTCTCGGAGAGCTGAAAGCATAACTTGAAAATGATTAGGGGTTTGTGAGTAGATATCTCATCTTTAACTGGTTTTCTAGGCTACAGCATCAGGCATTGTAATGCGCAACCACTTATTTTCATAACTTTGGGGAGCTTACCAAGTAAATGTGGTGACTTATCTTTCCTGTGGATTATTTTGATTTTTTTCTTCTGAGACTGTAAAACTCTAAGGATGGACCTCCCTTCTCTGCTTCTTCTTCTGTGTTACTTTTTCCTTCATCATTATTTCTTTGTTGGACGTGACTTTGCACTCTTAGAGTGCTTTCAGTACTTGGACTTCAAATTGCTGCTATGTATACAGTGGCGACTTTTCAACTCCAATACAGATTTTAATTCTTTTCATATTAGGATTTTTAAAAGTTCCCTTTCTCATCAATGTTCCATTTTATTTATTCTTGATCTTTTTAGGTTTGTGCTTCCTGATACAATTTAGGTTGTAGCTACTTCATATAATATTTATGTTTAATAATTACCAGAATATTTTAACCCTTACCATTTTTTCTTAGTTTCTATATCTATTGTTTTCCAAATGCATACTATTCTACCTTTGCAGATAATCATTTGTTGTTCCTCTCTGATAATGTCATTTAAAGCGTGCAACTAAAACATCTATCTATCATCCATCTATCTATCTATCTATCTGTCTGTCTGTCTGTCTGTCTATCTATCTATCTATCTATCTATCTATCTATCTATCATCTATCTATTCTGAAGTTTAAATCACTGAATATGTGCACAAGTCAAAAGCAAGCTAGAGGGCTAGCCAGATAGCTCAGCTGATTAAAGTACCTATTTAGGTAGACACAGGGACAGGGTTCAATCCTCTGAATGCCATGCTAGTGCATGCTTGACTTGTGCTGAGATAGGGATTGAGGCTGGGTATGGTGGCAGCTAAGCTCCACAGTAGCTGGGAAGCTGGGTACGGCAAAGCCTGTTCTCCCTTACAGCAAAACACACAGTTCTGGCGCACACGCCGGTAATCCCAGCAATTGGGAGGCTGAAAACAGGAGGATCACTACGAGTCTGATCACTGCAGGAGACCCTGTAGACTCTGTACTAAATACATTTTAAAATAAGCAAGCCAGTGTGGTGAAAGGAGAGGGAAGGCATCTGTGGGAGAGAGGATGCTGAACGTGTGGGGTACGGTGAAGCTGAGCAAGGCCTTACATACTGTGGTTAGTCCCTTGTCTTTCTGGAGTAAGCAAGGGTAAGCCATCAGGTCATTTCAAGGTGAATAACTTTCAGAACTGTACACCAAAGAGCCACTTTTGAAAATATCTCCTAAAATCTTACATTCCACAGAAATTATTTGTGAAGAGATTCAAAACACACTGTGAGGGGAGTCAACACAACCGAACAGAGCAGGAGCCATGCTGTTGCTACTTAGAGAAAATCATCTAAAATCACATGTAATTGGAAGAAATGAGGGTCACACATCCTGATGCCCAGCTCAGTCTAAAATAAGAGACTTTCAAGTCAAATAAAACATAGGTATAGGACTTTACAAAACACAGCACGTAGGAACTCCATCTGTAGGCAAAGCAGGAACCTCCATTCTGGAAAGTTCCCCCCGAAATGATGAATTTCACTGATGTACCAAAGTCAAGTCCAAAACTTAAATTTGGGACATAAGGCTTATTTTTTCTTCCTCCAAGCAGAGGACGTTTTAGCCTGGTACACATAGCCATGAGTAGCTAGGAAGCTGCTTCCTCCCGGGTAGGCTAGCTTTTTTTTCTTTTGTCATGCTCGTAGTGGCTAATTGGAACTTCCAACTATATCAGGTTAGACTGCTCTGTGGTGACACTGGAGAAGGTAGTGAACTGAACTGCACTACCCCTCCTGGCCTGCTTCCAGAGGCATTGGAGAAAGAAGGACGTAGAACTTAAGCAGCCTGAACCTACAGCCACGCAATAAATGGGAAGCCAGTCTTTCCCTCATCCTGCTTCCAAGGCTGTGGGAGAAGAGAGCGTGGATAGCCATGTGGCCAATAGCATCCTCCCCACCCAGACCCCAGGGGCACTAGAGGAGAGAGATGCGGCAGAGTAGAAGACAGGAAGCTCTGGGCTGTCTCTCTCTAAGGATGGCATAGCAAATGAAGAACAAACAAAAACAAACGGAGTAAGGAGATGCAGGTGGGCCACCATGGCGTATAAAGAAAGTAGCTGGCTGACCCATGACCCCGTCACTCACCGGTGGAGACCAACGCCAGTCCCTCAACCAGCACTAACCCTGCCAGAGGCTATGCAGCCTTGCCCAGCACAGATCCAGGCTCTGACTTGAACACTGTCACAGAACTGAGGGCACCGGAGGAATTTTGTGTTTTGCTTTGATGTCCTTTTTCTCTTTTTTTTTTTTTTTTTTCCTGTGGTTGCTTGGGTTTATAATTTTTTAATTTTATTTTGCTGATCTTTTCTCTCTTTCCCCAATTATCTTTCCTACTTTTTGACATTTTCATGTGGATGGGCCTTATTTCTAAGTCTCTCTGGTTGGCTATCATATTCTTTTGCAATTTTTTTCATTCTTTCTTGCCTATCCTCTTTTCTAGTTTCCTAAAGCTTGGGTGATAATCATATTTTGTCCTTCTGCCTTGGAGCTAATGTATTTCCATTCAATTGTCTCTGTTTTCCTCCTATCACTCTTAAATATTCCTCCCAAAGGGTAAAAACCTCACTCTGCTAAGGGAAAACTCACTCTGTACAAGTTCCTGGTTTATGTTGGGTTTTGTTACATAATCATAGGTATTGCTTCTGTGACTAATGATACCAAATTAATAGTTATCCCAGTTTGTCAGTTTCTAGGTTACGCTCGGTTCTGTCGTTACTGGCAACTGCATCACCCTAGCCAGCGCGTCACAGCTGCTGCCATCCAGTCTTCTCTCTTGCATGACAACACTGGTTTTCTCTGGGGTCATAATTATCACTATGCAGTACCAAAAGAATGAGTGCTCAGCCAAAGGGACAGTGACTTCTCACTCCTAATAAGTTGGGGAAGTAGGATCTGAGGGCAACACGAAGGGCAAAACCAGCTACACCTAGGCCACATCTCTGCGAAAGACATTTCCTAGGGAAATGACACTAGCGATAAAACTACCTACCACAAGCAATTTACAAGCATCAACGCAGAGAAAAAACTAAAAGTTTTCAAAAAAATAAAAAAATGACCAGCTGCAGAAGCAAAATGCAGCCCCAGACTTCCAGCCCACACAGCACAAGTCCAGGGACAGTGAGACAGAGGAAATCAAGAGCCACCCACCCGAATTTTCTGAAATAGTAGCAGCAGAAGTATAAAAAATTAAAACAGATGAATGAGGCTATAGAGAAAATCAGAACAGCAGTTACCACTAAAGTAGAAAAGAGATGGTCTTCAAAATGAAGGACTTGTTCAGTGAATCTAAAACAGACATAAATTAAAAACAAAAAGTAGAGAAGCTTAGGAAAATGATGAAACCATAAATGTCCAACATAGGAAAGAAATGGAATTCATGGAACAGATTGAAAAAAATACTCAGGAGATTCAAAATTCAATGAATGTATATGCTTCCTACTGAACCAGTGTGGACAGAATACCAGCTCTTGGAAACAGGATTGTGGCCGGAAATCACAAGAGTGAAGATTTCTTTAAAAAAGTAAGGGTCCATGCACTATTGATCTAACAGCTGCAAGGTGATGCAAAGAAGAATAACGTAGGATTACTTAGAGTCACTGAGAAAGCAGGAGACAACTCAAATAGCATAAAATGCTTGTTCATGAAAGTAAGAGCGTAAAGTTGGCCACGCGTGGAAAAATAATTTCACATGAAAACAAATGAGACATATAGAACTCCAATTATCTATGCCTAAAATAAGCCTACATCACCTATAATAATTAAAATTTCAGAAATTAAGCACAATAAGAGCTAACAGCTAACAGCTGTTAAGAGAAAAGAAACAAACCATCTATACGGAAAAGTCCATCAAAATCACAGCAGACTTCTCCACACAAACTCTTTCGGTAAGGGGAACTTAGAGTAAAATATTTGAAGTCCTGAAAGGAAACATCTTCCAAACCAGACAAATGTACTCTAAAAAAATTGTCTTTCAAAAGCAATTATAAATAATACATTTCCATGACCAAGAACAACTAAATGAATTCATGACCACCAAACCAGGCCTGTACAGTGTGCTGAAGGATATTTTAGAAAGGGAAAATGAAGACCAGAATTAGGTGAATACTATTAGAAAGAAGCCACTAGGCATGGCACAGAATTGAACAGAAGGAAAGACAGAAAACCAACAAGTAACTAATATGACAAGAATAAACCGACACATATCAGGTATAACTATCAATAAAGATGGTCTCAAATCACCAATCCAAAGCAAGTCTGGCAGAATGGATCAAAAAACAAGAGCACAATATGCTCCATACAGGATGCACTTTAATCTTAAAATACGTTCATAGACTGAAAGCCAAAGAGTAGAAAACAATATTTCATGTGATAGGAACCCAGAAAAAAGTAAAGATGTCTATTTCTATTTTCAAATAAAGGGAAATTCAAGCCAAGACTAATCAAAAGCACAAAGAAGGTCAGTACGTACTTGTGAATGGCAAACTCCAAGAGGAAGCGCTAATACTCATAAATATGTATGCACCAAATACTGGCACATCCAACTAAATTTAAAAAAATTACCAGACATGTAAAATCAAAGAGCCATTGGCATAGTTATGAGGGGGGACCTTAATACCTCGCTGTCATAAACAGACAAGTCAACTGGACAACAAATCAATAAACAACAGAATTGAACCAAGCCTATGAACCATTGGAATTAGTAGATGGCTGCAGAGTGCCCCACCCCGCAATGCCAGCGTGCGCATTCTTCTCAGCTGTGCACAGGATGTTCTGCAAAATAGAGCACATGCCAGCCCCTCGAGCGCTCTTACGTAAATGGAAAAGAACTGAAATTGTCTCTCGCACTTGAGCACATTATGCTGCAATAAAACTGGAAATCAACGGCAAAACAATGAAACTACAAAAACACATGGAAATTAAATAGCACCCTCCTAAACAGCCGACAGGTCACAGATGAAATTTAAAAAACTAGATAATTTCTACACTTAAATAACAATGCCAATGCAACATATCACAACCATGAAATGTTGCCATAAAAGCAGTCCTACAAGTGAAATTTGTAATAGTGATCTCTAATGTCAGATAAACAGAGCACACTCAAATAATCCAATAAGGAACCTGAGGCTCTAGAAATAAAAAAGAAAATTAAAATTCAAAGCTTGTATGAGAGAAAAAACTGTAACAATTAGAGCAAAAAACAATACAATTGATACTAAGAACACAAGACTACAAATCAATACATCAAGAAGTTGATTCTTTAAAATATTAAATAACATTGATAAACCCTAGCCAACCTTATCAAAAAAAAAAAAAAAGAAAAAGAAAAAGAAAGAAAGAAAGAAAAAAGAAAAAGAAAAGAAAAAACTTGAATACATGCAAATAGAAAAGGATGAGATTCAGCCCAGCAACCAGGCCCAGCATTTTAGTGGAAATTCGTCCATTAGGCAGGACCAGTGTGGAAAATCGCAGCAGAACTCCCTGCAGAGAGGCTAGGTACACACAGCTGATCCAGAAGCACAACATCATGCCACAGTGGCACAGCAGGTTTGCCTCCAACTGCTGCAGCAGGAAGAAGTGGAGAACAGCAGGCAGCCCAATCCACACACACCGGGACAAGTCTGAACTTGGTAGATCCAGATCTGATTCTAACGTAAGAACTCTACCAAAGTTCTACACCAAAAGTCAGAAGGCAGGGCTCTACAAAATGACAAAGAGAAGGAGCAAAATGCACTCCCAGGCCCCAAGCCCAAACACATGGGACAATTGCATAGAAGAAATTGGAAATCACATACCTGAAATCTCAGAAATAATAGCATCTGAAGTAAAGAAACAACTGCAGAAAGGTATAGAGGAAATCAGATCAGAAATAATTTCTGAAGTAAAAAGAAAAATGTAACTCAGTGAAAGAATTAGTAAGTGTTTCTAAAGAAGAAACTGATAAAAATAGGGGAGAATAGAAAAATGATGGAATTCTTGAATGAGCAATATAGGAAAGTAATAGAATGCAGGAAGCAGATTCAAAGTGCTACACAGGAAATTAAAGCCTCAACCACAGGCTGGCAAAACTGTTTCAATGAAAACAAAAATAGACTTTCAAACCTTAAAGACACCATTGCAGCTAATGAAAGGGTAAGAAAAGATCTCTTAAAAACAATAAGGATACAGGAAAAAATAATTCAACATCTGCAAGATGATGCAGAGATGAACAATGTAAGACCAATAGGCATGAACAAGAAAGAAGGAGTCAACACAAATGATATAAAAGGGATATGGACTGAAGTCATAGCAGAAAACTCCCCAAATATGGGGAAACAATTGGACATTCAGATAACCAAAGCACATGGCACTTCTAATAACATCAACCCAATTAAAACTACACCCAGGCATATAATAATCAACATACTCATACTACAATACTATAATAATCAAGATATATACTATAATAACTTAGATAACACACTAAAAGCTGCTAGGGAAAAGAAACAGAACACATATGAAGGAAACCCATCAGAATAATGGCAGATTTCTCTTTACAAACCATCAAGTCAAGAAGGGCATGGAGCAAAGTAGTATAAGTCTTGCAAGAAAACAAATTCAAACCCACAGTGATATACCCTTCATATCTCTCAGGTATAATGGAGAAGTGAATTACTCCCATGACAAAGTACAACTGAAGAATTTCATGATGACAAAGCCAACCCTACACAGTTTACTAAAAGATATTCTAGAGAGGGATCAAAATGATCACAACTCCATGAAGGAGAACAGAAAGAACTCACCAAATAGGGTAAACAATTAAACAAAGGAGAAAAAGAGGTATATAAACGCAGTCTTTGGCTATGCTTTTATTTTTTTTTGGCATTCCAAGCATATTTTTAGTGTTGCAAGTTGCTATCATTAATGTGAAAAACATTTTGAAGGTTCTTAGGACCAATATCTGATTCATCCTGTGTACATAAGTGCATGGTTTTGCTCCTGCTATGTTTCCTGTCTTTTCTGCTTCCAGTCACTTCATTGTTTAATCCATAAGTCTTTAATTTCCATTCAGCTGTGTTATGCCCTTCCATTTTTATTTCTTCTTTCGAGTTCTTACACTAGGGACATTATATAATATTTACACATGTAGGTCTGGTTTATTTCACTTATGAGTATATGTTCAATATATTCATATTTATACTTACATATGAAGTTATCAAGTTTATCATTCTTTGTAGCTGAGTAATATTCTATTGTATAAAAATATCACATCTTTTTCAACCATTCTTCAAAAGATGGGCATTTTGGCTGTTTCCAAGATTTGGCTATTACAAATTGGATTGCTATAAACATAGGTACACAGATATCGCTATGGTATGATGTTTTCAGTTCTTCTGGGAAAATTCGCAGTAGGGGGATAGCTAGATGGAATGGGATTTCCAGTTTTAACTCTTTAAGGATCCTCCACACTGCTTTCCATAATGGTTGCACCAATCTGCATTCCCAGCAGCAGTGGAAAGGGTTCCTTTTTCCCCACAGCCTCTCCAACACATTTGTTTTTGGTTGATTTCTTTATGATAGCCATTTTTTCTGGAGTGAGATGGTATCTAAGTGTTGTTTTAATTTGCATTTCATGGATGGCTAGCGATGTGGAGCATTTCTTCATATACTTATAGGCTTGCTGTTTTTGCACATCAAAAGAAATTACCAGCAGAGTGAAAAGACAACCCACAAATCTCAAAAAGATTTTAAGTAATAAGTATTCAGACAAAGGTCTTTTATCTAGAATTTATAAAGAACTAAAATCCATTAGGGTCCCCAAATTCAAAGACCCAACCCAGAAATGGGCATGTGATATGAACACACACTTCTCAGAGAAAGAAATTCAGCAAATTTATAAGTATATGAGGAAATGTTCCAGTTATTCTTTTCATACAGCAGCAAAATATTTCCATCATCATACTCTACAAATGGACTTCTCCTGAGGCCTAAGGGGCATGAATGTGACTGGATATACAAGGTGGATATGAAAGAAATGGCAGTAGTTCAGTTCCACAAGTGACACCTGGCCAACAATAAGGGTCATGGACATTGTCCGTGTCCACAACATACTAAAACTTTGTGCAATATTCTATCCCAAAACTGTAAGAAGTGCTGGTCATATATTTACCATTCTAGCCCTTATGTTATGTTTTATTCTTAGTAATTCTTTACTACTATGGAAACTTTTCCTTAGTTGTTATTTTTGTATATATTAACCTATTCAAATACTATGCAAGTACTCTGAATTGATTATAGATTTATACATATGATACACAACATTCTAGCCTCTAAGGTGGACTCATGATTGGATTAGAATTTTGGAATATTGTTTTGAAATATTTAATTTAATTTAATTTAATATTGAATTAATTTTCTGAATATTATTTAGTTACAATTTTTGTTTCATGCATCATATTGTATCTTTGACTTACAGTATACTTACAAGACATGGTACGATATTTTCTCCTAGTATTAGAAACTTTAAAAAGAAAAAAAACATACATATGTATACACAAGAGAACTAGGATGCATATACAGCTACTTTCTCTTAGTTCATTGAGAATAAAAGTTTGTACTAATATTGTTTAGACCAGATGTCAGGTTTGCACCTTTTCCTCTGAATAACTATTATGAAGACAAAAATATGCATTATATTAATTATCGTAACCATCTTCATCTTACTATCTTGTTTTGAAACTGTTTCATTGCTATTGTATCTTTTTATCATTAAAATTAATAAAAAATAAAACAAAATAAAAAAGAAAAGGCTGAAACCAGAATCTATCCTGCAGAAATCCAGAGCTTCATGAATATCTCCTTAAACAAAATTAATTCTAATACGATGGGAAGCACAAAAAGAATGGACACATTTGAAGATGCACACGAATTACCAAAGGTGAACCAAGAAGATATAAAAATACTAAAAACTTAAGATGTGGCTAAAATTTACCAGCAGAGTACTCTGAACAATTACTATGAAGACAACAATATGCAAAGTATTGGTTATTATAACTGTCCTATTAACTTGTTGCGAAACTATCTCATTGCTATTTCTCATTAAAATTAAAAAATAAATAAACAAAAATTACCAGCAAAGAAAAATTCATCTTGATAGATTCCCTGATGAATTTTGTAAGAAATTTAAAGAATATCTAATACTATTACTCTTCAAACTCTTTAATGAATTTTAAAAGAAAGTAATACACTCAGTAATTCCTGGGGTAAAGTATTACCCTTATACCAAAACCAGAAAAGGGTCCAACCAAAAAGCGAAGTGTAGACCAATCTCATTACCAAACATAGATGCAAAGCTCCACAAAAAGATACTAGCAAACAGAATTTAATAAAGCATCAAAAAGATTATACACCATGACTGATGTTTCAATATATGCATGTCATTAGAGGTAATACACTACATCAACAAAACCCATCACAAAAATATTGAGAAAGTCTAATATCTATTGATGGTGAAAACTACAGAAAATTGGAATAGTTGGTCTTTATTTCAATACATTAAAAGCCATTTATGACAATGCAACAGTCTGTATCATAGTACATATTCAAAACCTGAATCTTTCACTCTAAAATCAGGAACAAGATAAGGATGTTCACTATTCCCACATATATTCAGTATAGACCTGGAAATATTAGCCAGAGAAAGTAGATAGGAGTAAGAAATAAATGGAACACACATAGAAAAGCAAGAAGTTAAATTATTATCATTTGCATATGATGTGATATTCTATGTAGAACGCCCTAAACACTCCACTAAAAGACTTGTAGGTTTAATAATCAAATTTAGCAGTGTAGCAGAATAAAATGCCAACACTCCAAAATCAATAGTATTCCTGTATACAAATAGCAAAGTCACTGAGCAAAATTTAGTGAAGTCACACCTTTCATAATAGCATCCCCAAAATTTAAATACTTAGTAATCAATCTACCAATGGAAGTAAAACATCTCAACATTGGAAACTATTGATCTGTGGAAATAGGAGATCACAGAAAATATCAAAAAATGTAAGACAGCCTTTATTCTTGGGTAAGAGGAACCAATAATGAAAATAGCCATATTTTCAAAATTGTTTTACCTCTCAGACTCAGAAAAACAATCCAGTACCTATTTCAAATCAGAAGAGACCTGGAATAACAACAACCACAAAACAAAAATGTTCAGTGCAAGAAAGACAAGGCAGAGGCTTCACAATCCCTGACCTGGAATTATTACAAAGATACTTTGATAAAAACAGCATGGTACTGGTGGGAAAACCAGACCCAGATCAGTAGCACAGATTAGATGATACAGAAACAAATCCAAACACTCAGCAATCTCATTATCGACGAAGGGACAAATGCCTTCATTGGTAGACAGATACCCTTTATAGTTAATGGTTCTGAAAAACTGGTTTTCCATATGGCAAAGACGAAACTAGACCCATGTCTCACACTATGCACTAAACTGAATTCAGAATGGACTCTTAAAGCTATAGGTCTATGTATAGACTTCATAGGAAAACCCTAGAATTTCAGGGGAAATACTACAAAGAATGTACAACTGGGATTTCATTTGATTAAAAAGAGTATTCCTGCAAAATAAATCATCATCTGCCAGGCGTGGTGGCACACACCTGCGGGAGGATATTTGTGAGTTCCAGACCATCGTGGACTACAAAAGTGAGCTCAAGGTCAGTCTGAATTGCATAATGAGACCCTGTCTCAAAAACACACACACACACAAAAAAAATCATCATCGTGAAAAGAACACCTTTGGGCCGGGCGTGGTGGCACATGCCTGTAATCCCAGCACTCGGGAGGCTGAGGCAGGAGGATCGATGCAAGTTCGAGACCAGACTGGACTACAAAAGTGAGCTCAAGGGCAGCCTGAACTGCATAGGGAGACTCTGTCTCAAAAAGACACACACACACAAAAAAAAAAAGAAAAGAAAAGAACACCTTTGCCTGCTGTTCCTTACATAAAGCATTAGCATCGACAATGTATAAAGAACTCAAATAATGAGACTTCCCAAAGTTAAAGATCTGGTCCAAAAATGGGCATCTGAGATGAATAGGAACTTTGTATATGAAAAAGTGGAAATGGCAAATGAACATATGCAAAAATAAGACTGTTGGTCATTTGACAGATGCAAATAGAATAATGCCAGAAGAATGGGTATTATGAATAAATCAACCAATGATAAATGCTGGAGGGGCTCTGGAGAAAAAGGAACCCTGCTCTAATGTTGGTGGGGGTGTAGATTGGTGCAACCATTACGAAATCTGAGTGGTTTTTTTTGGTCTTTTTGAGACAGGGTCTCAATGCTCAGTTCAGGCTCGCCTTGAGCTCACTTTGGTAGCCCAGGCTGGTCTCGAACTTACATCGATCCTCCTGCCTCAGCCTCCCGAGTGCTGGGATTACAGGCGTGAGCCACCACGCCTGGCCGAAATCTGAGTGTTGATTCCTCAAAAAACTAGGAGTAGAGGTTCCATTTGACTCATCTACTTCCTTTCTTGGCATCTTCTTGAAAAGTATCGTACCACAGCAACATATGAGCACCCTTGTTTCCAGGGGCACAGTTTGTAATAGCTTAATCTTGGAAACAGACCAAATGCCCTGTGGTAGTTGATACATTGTGTCAACTTGAGGAAGCTTGGCTGCACGGGCTGGGCTGGTTCTGCGGAGTAGGTGACCCATCCGGCAGGATGCAGAGGGCCTGCCCTGGGATGTGATTGGTTCCACCCCAGGGCCAAGATGAGCCACCCCAGAGTGACTCAGCACAAAAAGTGTATAAAAAGAGTTGAGGAAGACTGTGCGATGAGCCCAGTCCTGGCCTTGCCGTGGCTGTTTCCTGCCTGGCCCAGCACCTGCCCTCCCCGCTTCCTTGGAGAAGTCTTGATCTTTGCAGCCACAGCACTCTGGAGGAGCTCTGGGCCGGCACAGAATTTGGAAGAGAGAGGCTTGATGGATGCCACAGCTGTTGCTCCTCCTCTGCTCTGCATGGTTTTCTGCTGCCTTGGAACCAGCGGAGTAGGAACTGAAACCTCCACAAACTCTGAGCTAAATAAACCTTTCCTTCCTTCATCTTCAAGGTCGGGTATTTGTCCCAGCAATGATTAAAAAGTAACTAAGACAGTGACCATCAACTGATGACGAGTAATGAAGATACAGGTGCTTTTGTTTAATACTATAGAGTGCTGCTCAGCCATAAAGGAGAATAAATCTGAGACATTCCTAGGTAGAGGGACGCAACTTGTGATCACATTCATTAGGTGACATACACTGAGCGCCTCGCTTCTTTGGTGTGTTATGTCTTAAACTGGGTAGCTTAGAAACAACAGAAATTTATTTGTTAAAGTTCTGGAAGCTGAAATGTTCAACTGATCAATCCCATTGATCAAATAGCAATTCTTTTGGTATTTTCCTGAAGATGATTTATGGTTCACAGAGGGTATATTAGAGAACTGTCCTCACATGGTAGATGGGAAAGGAGGCTCTTTGGGGTCTCTTTTGTATGGATACTAATTTCATGCATGAAAATTCTGTCCTAATGAATTAAGTACATCGTAAAGACCTTCCTCCTGGGCTGGGGATATAGCTCAGGAACATAAATGCTTCTCTGGTAAGTGCAAGGTCCCAAGTTCAATCTGTATCTGTGGTACAAACAAAAAAAAAAAAAAAGAGCTCCTCCTAATACCATTGTATCATATAGCTAATTCTATGTTAGTGTATCAGTTTTGAACAGCTTTAAGACTTCAAACCATAGAAGTTTCCAGAAGGAGGAATGATCAACACTACTGTTCCTTGCTAAGAAGAGCACTGGAAAAATGAGTGCTGACATCTGTAAATTGCAGGCAGAGCTCTGAGCTGAGCTCTGCGGTTGCTTTCACAATCTCCTGTTTCCGCTCTGTAGAAGTCCTTCTCCCTGGAAATATACTGGAAGACTGACTTCTTCTTAACAGAATGTGGCAAGAATCATAGCGTCCTGGTCCCCAATCAGTTGATTTTGAATTAATCCAAACTGAAATTATCCTGAATTAACGAAGCTTCTAGCTTAGTTAGATGTGTTTTCAGGTCTCTCTTTGAAAAGAGGGAGAGTATGTCCAGAATGCTCATGCCACAAGGACCTTCCGAAGGCCTGCAGAACGGAGTGAGGTTTCTAGTTCATGTCAGCAAAAGGAAGAGGCATGAAGTCACTTGACGAAGTGCATTCTGGGGGCTGGTGAGGTAGCTCAGTGTCTAGTGCCTGCCTGGAAAATGCAAAGACCCAAGCTTGATTCCTGGTATGAGAGAGAAGGAGAGGGAGAGGGAGAGAGGCAGGGAGAGAGAGAGAGAGATTGTTGTGGACATAAATGCATGCTGCTTCAGTAGGCTGACAGTCAGAGTCAGGCTGGGCAGTGCAACTCAGGGAGTGGGAAGAGACCAAGTGCAGCCCGGCAGAGAGTGACGTGCTAGAGACTGAGACTAACCTCGGGTTTGAGCGGGACTCTGGTTGGAAGCCATTACCATGCGACTGTCCATGACGATTTTCCACCATGGCCTTTCCACAGGAGTTGCTTGTGTTTGGTAAGGGCCATTGTGAGTTACAACACGACACTGCAGCTAGGCCAGCTCTGTGACACTTGTTTAAAACCTGCACCTTGCTTGGTGTTACTTTTTCTCTAAATGGGCATGATAATTTTTGAGGATTTACACTTCTGCTACCAAAGATATCCCTTAATATTGTCACATGACAGATAACTCGAGATGACAACAGTAAAAAGCAAAGAGAGACAGAGAAAGACATAAAGCAAAACTTGCTAAGTCCGTCCCAGGTTCTAGACAAAGAAAACTATATGTAACTTCTTTAATTCTCAGGACAATCATATAAGCTAGGATCTAGCATCACCCTCTTGTTTAGGTAAATAAACTGAATCACATATTTGAAAAAATAATACATAGCGTCCTGTAGCTGGCCACATGAAGACATTAGAGACTAAATCCTTTTGCAAATCTCTGAAGTTAATAGTCTTATGTAGCATTATGTACTGCTTTCATTAAGAAACATCAGCAGTGGATTTTTCTTGGGAATTAATGCAGTTCTGTAAGATGGCATGAAATGCTACTCACTGTACTAGTAAAGGCTAATGAAGACTTTCAGAGAAAAATAAAATTGCACATCTTTCTTATTTCGACAGAAGACTTACATGTAAGCAACAGTTATACTGTTTGCTTTTCAAGTTACATATCAGGTGCCTTAATGTAGGCATCTGACATTAGAGCATAGAAAGCCCCGATAGTGAAATATTTCTATTGTCGTTAGTGATCTCTGTAGATGATTTGTGTCATTTGTACCCAAGCTCTTGATTTAGGCCACTGGCTTTCAAACTTGACCCGGTGTCACAATCATGCAGGGCTTCTTAAGATACAGATTACTGGGCCCTACTCTTTAGAGATTTCACTCAGCCAGCCAGAACCCAGCTCTAGGTACAACACTGTTAATGAATTCTCTGGGTGCTGAGGCTGCTCCCTTTCTGGCAGGGTCTGCTTCAGGGTTCCTGTCCCATAAAGGAAAGATAAATATTTTGTCTCTGGGGCCTTTTGTTCTGGAGCTTATAATTATTCAAGATTTCATTTTGTTATTTGTTTTTTTGTGGCAGCAGAGATTGAACTTGGGACCTTGAGCTTTCCAGGCAGGTGCTTGTGACACCATCTCCCCAGCCCAGTTATTCAAGATTTGTAGCGTGAGAGCAGCTCTACACAATACCTAAATTAATAGGTGGTAGCTATATTTCAATACAGTTTTATTTATGAAAATAGATATCAGCCTGGAGTTCATCTGTAAATGGCAGCTGCTTAACTGTTGGCCTGCATAACTCAGTATGGGTCCCTGTATGATCACTGTGTTCATGCTAATTAGCAAGTTTATGAGAATCACCTCCAGATATAGTCACAAAATTATTTTCTACGTTTTTAAACAAAATCTGTGGTACTATTGTAAAGTCAAATGATTGTGTTAACTCCGCAAAGCAGAGAAACAGTGTTTCGATACAATTCCGCAAATGCAAACAAAAGTTTTAGGCAACAATCATACACATGTTAGAAAAACCATGGTACCAAGGATCTAACTTGGAATCTTACACTTGCCAGCCAGGCTATATCCTTGGATCAATCATCATGTTAATGTTTTTTGCTTTAAATAAACATGAAATCTACCTTCATCTCCAAATTTTAGTTTTAATTGGACATTGTTTATACTAATAAATACAAATCTACCAATTAAAAGAAAAATAGCATTATATTGAATGACATAGGTGTCGGCTCAGCTCTATAAGGTTACCTACTGATCACATGAGACACAGGACAAAACCAAAATGCTTTATCTGCCAAGCGTATGCCCTGATGTCATGCAGTTGGCCTTTTCCCAGAGCAATGTACTCACAACTAATTTAAAGTGTCAATATAATTTTAACAGTATATACAAAACTATCTTCTTCAATGAACCTACTACCTCAGCTTTGTCCATAAGAATTGGAAGTCCTTGCAAAAGGTCAAAACTCAGATAAAATTTCTGTCACAGCAGAATATGAGTTAATTCTATAAAAATAGTTATATTTAAATACTATGAAAAGGGGCCTGCTAGAGTGGCATAAGAGCTTGTCTGGTAAACATAAGGTTCCAAGTAACCGCCCCCCTCCCACACACAAAAATCACTTCACTAGTGAACAAGCCATTAAATAATCTGAGGAAAATTAATCGTCTGGGCCATTTTACAAACTTAAAATGTGAGTACTATGTTAAAATTTCCCAACAATATTGTATTCTATTGTACACTACAGAATATGAATACTTAAATAAAACCTCTATAGATAGTAACATGTCTTCATATTTAATAATTTGAGGTTGGACTAGAATGACTTTATGCTATCATCCATGAGTAGAATCAATCTTTCTAACATATCTATATTTATTAGACCAAAGGCTTTGATTTGCTAGGCATCTTTATGTTTACAATTGGGTATTTACTCTTTGAAGTTCATTTGTTTTCAAGGAATCTTTTACTTTTTAAAAGATTATGTTCAAAAGAACTGTGGTCAAATGCAAACTGAAATGTATGAATTTTGAACATATTCACAAAGCTTTACATCAGGATTTCTCAGAACTATTTATAGGTCTGGTGCATGAACAAGACTCCTTTGATAGATGGTGAATTAGAAATTTCTTCCATCCAAACCTCAGCAAAAAGCCCAAATATCGCCAGTGTACCTTACAGTAACAGAGGAATATCTTAGTCAAGCAGTGTGCGCGACACTTGCACTCATGGAGGGTATAGCAATTCGCTTTAAAAAAAAATTGTCTTAATTCCACAAATTCTTTGTTTGTCCAGATATTTAGCCTTCTATTTTCCTGTGCTACTCACCAAACTCTACCTAGAACACCATTAATCCTATTAAACATACTTACACTCCTCCTCAGGCCTCTTCCGAAGTGCTGCACGAACCTCTTTACAAGGACTTCTCTGATACTGTGGGGGATTCCTTCCCCTTATTAGGTTCTCCATTCTGAAAGAAATAATTCAAAGAGGATTTCAATACTGAGCCCTTGACAAGTGGTGGAAATTCAGTCTCAGCTATAGTCACAACTATCTACCAAAGCCCAGAAGGCAACACCATTCCTACTTATCCTGTCTGGCAAAGAGGAAAGTGGTAGAGCATGTCCAGGACTATAAGCAATTATGTTTATGGCGATGCTAGCTTAGAAAGTTAGAAACACCATGTGGAAAAAAAAAAAAAAAAAACCATGCATATTTTTCGATTTGAAATTATCAATTGAATATTCGTGTTCCTCAAAATTAATTTATAGAAGTGCCAACTATCAACACAAAGGCATCTGTAAGTGGGGACCTCCGGAGGAAAGCAGGTTTAGGAGAGGTGTGGAAGGAGAGACCACTGTGATGGGCTTAGGCCCTTACAGGATGAGGGACAAAGACCAAAGCCTTCATTTTCCATTACAAGCTCATGAGAAGAAGAAATCCATCCGCAAGCCACGAAGATCTGCACAGAAAATGAAGGTGCGAGTACTTGGTCATAAACTTCTCAGCCTCAAACTAGGAGACACTCATGTCTGTAATTTGTTCCCCAAATCCGTGGTGATTTGTTGTAGCAGCCCGGTCCAGCCAAAGAGAAGAGACACCAAGAAGTCAGTAATTACTTGCAAGTTGGCACATTTATAGCAAGCATGGCTACCGTTTAGAAAGATAAGTGTACCTTTGAACAATATTTCACTCACCAGTTATCAAAAGTGTAATTTTTGCCTTTTTTCTATACTAATGACTGGATGTGAAGAAGTTTCTAATTCCAATAACTGTAATCCCTGGGGGGAAATGCTTACTATAAGTTACATTTTTCAGGGATTACTATATGTTGATGCCAACATCCAGAGAATGTGAGTTTATCAATGCAACTTGAGGGGAGGTCTCCAGCGGCACATTTTGTGGTCTGCACAGATGGTGCTGGAAAAACCGGCTTTCCACAAGCCAAGAACTAAAACCAGACCCATGTTTATCACCACGCACTAATTTCAAGATGAATTAAAGATATAAATATTGAATCAGGAGCACTACATCTATTTGAAGAGGAAGTAAGCAGCAATCTTAAAGATATGAGGCAGATGCATGGGAAATACTTCAAAGAATCAATAACTTCGATCTCATCTTATTGAAAAGGTTTTTCACACTAAAAGAGGTCACCAACAAAGTAAAAAGAAAACTCACAAACTGGGAAAAAATGTAGTCAACTGTACTTCAGACAAAGGACTTCTATCTAAAGCATCTTGAATATTGTCGGTGAGATTTGTCTTTTACCACTAATGAATGCTTTACCACTTCTATAATATTAACAAAAACCCTCTTGAATGTGTTAGATCTGAAAATTCAAGAAAGATAACACACTTATGATTTTGGAAATGTGAACCAGTTAATGTCTACATAGTTACCCTAAATCATAGATATCATTGGTATGGGTAAAATGTATATCCTGGGTGGTAAAGTGTATCCCACTGAAAATAGTATGGTAATTAATTGTGAATGTGATGGTGAGCTTCTCTAGGATTTGCAGTGTAGAGATTTGGCTATGTGCAATGTCTCGAGAAGAATCTGGGAAAGGTTATCTCATAGAAGTAATATTTAAAGAGGTGAGAACTGAGATAATCAAACTACTGCACTGGGACAGGAACAACATGCTGCTCCGCTTGATGCTCAAAAGCCCCCTTCCAGAAAAATACTCCATGAAATCGAACCATTCACAAGTAGGGACCACTGTGTGTGTGTGTGTGTGTGTGTGTGTGTGTGTGTGTGTGTGTGTATGCACGCGTGCCTATGTATGTTTGCATGAGTGTGTGTGTACACAAGCTAATGTCTCTTTGACTGCATATAAAACACATGATTTGGAAAGCATGTTTATATTTACCCAGGGTGTTTATTCTTTGAAATACATCTATTTTCAAAGAATCTTTCATTTTAAAAAATATGCTAAAAAATGAAGCCTCTTCCCCATTGCTTGTTCAACTGGAGATTGAACCAAAATCTTGTGCATGCAAGGCCAGGGCTCTAGCACTGAGCTACATCGACAGCCCTTTGTATTTATTTATGTTTTGAATTTTGAGACGGGGTCTTGCTATGCTGCAAAGCTTGAAATCCTCAGATCTCAGCCTCTAGAGTAGCTGGGATTACAGCTAGAAGCTACCTCCACCCTTGGCTAACAAGATATTTAACATGTACCAATAACTTTGACTTTTCTTTCACTCACACCTCATTTTAAGTGAGAAAAAGTTTATTTCTCTTAGGAATATGGTAACACAATGAAAAACCAGTTGGGTACCTGAAGAGCTCAAGACACAATTTCCTGTATTTCTGGAGTTTCACAACGAGGGCTGGCCATATAAACCAAATAATATCAATTTTTCTAGTCTCTAACACTCTAGTTAATTCAATGCATAATTTTAATTACATGTTTTAGCAAATGCATGTATTTCATAATATTTTAACATCAATTTAAGTGAACGTGTAATTATTCTCCAGTGTTTAAAAGATGAAGAAAGTAAAACAAAACAAATAAACAAAAAAGCCACAAATAGCTCATGCAAAATCCAAATACAAGCATGTGCCACTTAAAAAATCAGTTTAACTCACTGTGGTTCCATTCCATGGTGAAAACATACTTAAAATCTATCCCATGAGCTATCTTCTTTTATATCTGACTCTCAGATATGAGAAGACAAAAGGGCTGTAGCTCACTTCTGTACAACTTTGGCTGAGGGCATATCTGGTTAGAAAGTGGTTCCAAGGGCCTCTGGAGAGTTTTGATTAAACGGTTACTACTGGTGTCCAAGATTGCCAAGCCAGCCTCCTGCGAGCAGCGACCCTAAGCTGCATTCTAGGACCCTTCAGGCAGACAGGCAGGCAATGACGCCCGGTCAGGACAAGGCTTGGCTCTAACTGGGTGTGCCTTGGTTCTGGAGTCAGACTACCAGGCTGCAGGCTATTAGGTTGTCCCTCCAAGCAAGGTGGTTTGGATACTTTGTGCTCCAGGTTCTCATCAGTAGAATGAAGATAACATTAACTATGTCATGGTTCTCAGTGGGCCACAGGTTAGTGTGTGCCATGCTCTGGACCTCGCCTCTTGCCACGCAGGGACTCAGGACTTGTCACTGTCATTCATCATGATTATCCCAAATAAAAATGAAATCATCAACTTACATTTTGCATGTCCAGCATCCTAGGTAAGCTACCAAAATTGATCTGTATTTAATGAAAAACAACAGCTGGCACTGTGGAGAACAACAGCTCACTGGCAGATGCGCTGGTTATTAAAGAAGCATGAAGTCTCCCTGGCTGACTATGTTTCGCCAATTACCAGAGATAAAGAAATTAATACAATGCACTCCATTTTTATTTAAAGATTTAAGAGATTATGATGGCATTTTCCCAAAACTCTTTATATATTATTCTTATGAGCTAGATAAAGTACCTCATATTACTGCTTTTCAAGAGTTTAGTTGGTATTTCAAAATGTTATGCAGGCATCTCACCTTAGTAAGAATAATAATAATGCCCACAGTGCATTACAATGTGCTACTTATCACATTTAATTGTTTGAACATCCTCTTGAAAGAACATCTTAAGGATGCTGAAAGTAAGGATTCGATATGCCCAGACTTCCCCGTGACAACAAAAAATGGCAGAAGTCAGTTAATCTTCTTTGACATGTTATTATTTCCTAATTTCCCTTTTGTTGTTGTTGTTTTCTTTAAAGTTAAAGTTTTTTGTCCTAATTTCTTCTTAATCCACTAGTTCCATGAATCCAGAACTCAATATTATAGTTCCACTGAGATTCTACTGTGGTATACATACTTAACAGTAGTTAAATTCTCCCTAAAAAAATACTTAATATATACTTGCATATAAATACACACATACATAAGATATGCATTGTATAAAATACTACATAAATATATACTTTCTTATTTTCAAATCTGTTAACTACATGTTTGCTTTTAATCATTTTTCTATTGTCACTGAAATGTTTTCTTTTATTGGTGACATTTGACGCTTTTGAAAACTGCTGAAAATTAACTGAAGCCAAAGAAATTCCCTATAAATTATGTACGTTACATACTTAGGTAAAAATATTAAAAATATTAAGCATCATTTTTTCTTCAGAATGTTAATGTTTGCATCTCTTGGTAATCATATTGAGAAGCAAGTTAAAATTTCTACAGGGCCGACAAGATAGCTCAGTCATCTAAAGCGCTTGCTTAGGCAAGCTTAGGCAAGTTCAGGGACTGCAGTTCAATCCCTAGCATCAAATGCTGCACCATCCCAACCCCCAAGGCAGGCTGAGCCAGCCATAACATAAAACAATAACTAAATAAAGTCTAAAAAAATTTCTATGGAATACTGTTCATCCCAAGCTGTTCTACAATTTGGAGACTTCCATTGCTTGAGATTACACTTCTGGCTTCTTAAACTCTTCCACCAGTGTCGTCTATGATCTACAGTTTGCATCCTATGGTCAAACAAAATGGCTATGAATGAAATCTTGGAACACATCCAGGATGCTGCGAAGGAGCTGTTCTCACTCCTCTCAAGCTTAGCAAGCCACCAGTGGGAGTGTGGTAACAGTTCCAGCAGGGAGAGATTAAGTGTGATGACCACAGGCAAGTGAGGCGCTCTAACAGCTGATTGAGGAGGTCTGAGATGTGCAGCCGACACCTTCAACTGCTGAGAAGGACTAAGAACAGCCAGATGAATACAGGACAGTGTAAAACAGCAATCCGAGGTGAAGTGCAAAAGGTGCCGATAACCCTCTAGGCAGTGACTTCCTAATATAGCTAGGTTACCAAATGACCTTAAGAGTTTTGAACTAATCTAGCTCCCCCACCCTGGTGCTAAAGATTTGCACGCTGAGGTCAAGTCTTGACTTATGTGTTTTGTGCATTAATCACATTCTCCTAGAGTAGCCAGGCTGGTCCTTGCAGGATACTGGCCTCGGGGAACCCCTGCCAATAGAAAATATACATAGGAAACATAAAGAAGGCAGGTACATTGAATTAACTCAGTTGCTGACAAAGATGAGGAGAGGGCCTAGGAAGGAGTCTGCAGTTTGGATGGAGACTATAAAAAATGAAGAGTAGCTGAGGAGACACAGTTGAAGCCTGGTGAGTTAGCTGCTAGTGAGAGGAACCTGATAGTTGTTCATGTATAAGGGTGATCCTTCCTCAACGAGACATGATTTCCTGCAAGACAGTGGGGCAGATCTGGTAACCTCAGGTTGGCAGTCCCGAGTGTTTATACTGACAGGTTATGGTTGACGATGCAATGCCTCGTTGAGAACTCCTGCTGGATGGAGAAGGTGAGATGAGAAAGACTGATTCAACAGAACACAAGGGAGCTGAGATGAGACAAAAGCTGTCAGGCGCAAGTATTCAAAAATTCTTGTTGTTTGCTAGATACTATGTAGGTTCTCTTCTTATATATTTTCTGTGTCACCTTTATTTTTCCCACCTGTAATCTGGTCTCAGAGATGGCAAGTGCTCGCCCAAGATGATAAAAATAAGATTTAAATGCAGATTTGTTTTACAATTAATTGCCACATAGCTGTGCAAAAGAACTTCCCATGAGGATGGCAATTCTCAGAGTCTGTCCTGTCCAAGAGTGTGGCAATTAGTGATGAAGTGCTATGGTTACGTCTTAATGTGGGTAATATGACGAAAGAACTAAATTTGAACTTATAACCTTAATGTTTTCTGGACTATTTAGATTTCAAGACTAACTATGAGTACTGCATTAGATGACACAGCTAGAAACCCTCTGTAGCCCACAACTGACAAAATTACCTATGGCTTATACTATGCAAGTCTGAGGATTTCACGGAACTCATCCATGAACAACTAAACAACACGGCATTAAAAATAAAGGTAGTGCCTAGGCACTGATAAGTTACAAAGAGGAGTAAAACTCTTATTTTATTGCTCTAGGTAATAATGAGTGGTCTGTTGTCCTGCCAGAGAAGGACTGTAATGGCAGAACCCTGTGAACATCCACCCGCTTGGAATCAAGTCTCTCTCAGACTTTCTCATCTGACACTGGGCTCATGCAAACAAGGAAAGACTTGAAATAACAGTGGAAAATACCTGGCTTTATCAGTGGAGTAGTTTCAAAAGGAAAACTGAGCCCAAAGCATAGCAAGCCATGCCCTTGACCAAGACCGCTGCGAAGGCATGCAGCCTAAGCACACAAGAGCCGCTGAGGAGTCGCAAGGGTTTCTAAAGCTCCAATCTGAACTGCAAAGGACAGTGCAAAAATAATCAATACACAATTATCTCAGACAAATATGTTGAGCTGATCCAATAAGGACAAACTGAATTTAAACAGCAAGACGACTGTGAAAAAAGGAGCCGTATTTTAAGTGCACAAGCTACCCAGAGTGTGAAATGCTTAGTAGAACAGAAAGATATTGAGGAGTTCTGTGGAACTGGCAATGAATCAGACATTTTGACTTCCAAGTCACCAATGATTTCCCAAAAGAATGAGGGTCAGCAGAATTGTTCTTATATTGTTATGTCACACATTTGGGGAAAAAGCACACGACCGTACAAATCAAAATTGCTGGGTAACATTATGAACTTCCTGAAAATCTCCATCCTACCTTTTATGAACTACAAATTAGAACTGGTGTGTGATCTGTATTTAATTTTTTTGACAGATCCTGTAGGAAACAATTGTTTCCTTTTAAAAAAAAGTCTATAAAATTATTAACAGGAACACGAGTAACAGTGGGGGAAAGTCAGGCTCTTCCTACCCTCCACAGGTGCAACACTATTTATCTTTTAAATCCTGAGGGGATTCGACTGACCTTGTCAGACGCAAGAGTTACATGTTTTGTCTTATAGGTCTTGCTTTGACTTGGCCTTAACCACCCAACAGAAATGTTTAACCACAAGGCATGAAAAGTAAAGCCAGTTTAGCAGGCTGAGCTGTAAAAGGCTCAAGTCAACAGCTTCTGACATTGCCAGTTCTGTGGATAACCCACTACTAATGTGGAATATTGGCCTATGTATACAAGTACTTTCTATTAGTTCAATAAAAAATATTTGCACCAATAGTATTTAGAAAATTTGTCGACATCTTGTACTCTGAACAGCTACCATGAAGAAAATAATATGCATTATATTGATTACTGTGGCCGTCCTACTGACATGTTTTAAAACTGTCTCATTTTTATTTTTCTTATTAAAATTAATAAAATTAAAAAATATAAAAGAAAAAAGATTCTAGTCTTTAACTGATTTTCTTTCCTTCTATTTTTAAGTAAGTGTTTATTTTTTATTTTATTCACTTATCTTGGTACCAGGGACTGAACTCAGGACCTTGCCCTTGCCAGGCAGGTACTTAGGCTGCGGAACTATCTCCCTGACACATCCCCCCTTTTTAAACCACACACAAAGTAATGCTGCAGTCAAACCCTGGTCCTTGTGGTGGTGTAAGCAGGCACTTAGTACACTGAGATATCTCGCTGGTCCTTCTACTATCATTATAAAGACATCTTGTTAACAATTAGGTCATCAAAGTAACTAAGACACAAGTGATGCCATAATTAACTATCACAGCCACAGATTTAAAGGCCAAGTGTTTTCCTGGAGTTCTGGCTTCACCAGCTTTCCCTCAACATCTTACTTGCTGAGATTGTGCAAGCAGTCTCGGAGCTGTGGTCCCTGTCCACAAACCAATGGCGCCTGCTCAATGGACAGAGTGTTCTAAGTCTCAGCAGAAAGGTGTGGCATATTGTCTAGAATTTTTACATATGCATCTGACCATTCAGAGCAAAAGCTAGCGGGTTTTAAAAGGAGGTGAATTATTCTGATCAACCAAATGAATAGTCTAATGGTGGCCATGCGTTGATGGAAAAAAGAAAACCTTAGTATGGCAGTCTCCCTTCTAGTTTCTAATACTTTTTCAAAGCACAGACAGCATAAGCTTAGCATTTTATACTAAGATGAGCAACTGGAACATTCTGTATATTTTACTAAGGAAAGCAGAACCAGGATGACTTATTTCTTTGGAAAGTGGGCTTCTAGGAACTGAGGTTCTTATTAGAAATAAAATTTCCTAATAGCCCAAATTACTCGGATGGACGCCACATAATTCTGGTTCCTGGAGCAATGAAAAATGTCTTAGTGCTTCTTTTAAACATCTGTGGGGTCACAGTAAAGCGTCACCCCACCGGCCACGCAACAATCTCAGGTGCCAGAAGCACAGTAGGCAGATATTGAATGCACGCACACATTTAGGTATAAAAGTCATGATCTTTAAAACATAAAACAAAACTAGAATGTTAAGATCTTAATATAAGGAAAGAAGAATAACAGAAGATTTAAATAAACATAAATCACAAAAGAAGATAGTAAATATCAAATTATAAATCAGTTAAACACGAATTAATTTTGATTAAAACTTAACTTTTAAGCAAGTTGGGCTTAACATAGACAATAGATTCTGCCCTGGAGACATATATTAATAAGTCAGGCACACAGAGCCAAAGTGGCAGCCACTGCTTCAGAAATTCTGCAACTGTATTGTCAAATAAACAGGTCTTCAGGCAGGTGACATTTTTAGATGTTATAATCATTAGAGACTTATAGAAAATTCCATTTATAAAAATGTTACCACTTCTGTATGTCTAGTAACAGTTTCAAAATACACCAAGCAAAATATAATGGAACTGTGAGGAAAATAGTTTAGTGGGCCATCATCTGGGGAGATGTGTGTACATGTCTCTCACGAGTTAATGAAAACAAAAGATGTGAATTAATATACATTCCTTTCAAAGCACATGTGGACTTTGGCATTTAACAGACATCGGGCCTTCATAACGAGTGAGGAAGTTGTTAGAAGTTGATAAGCACTCGGGCAAAGGAAACACTGGCGCCTTGTGAGAAAGAACAAGAGTTGTGGTGCAAAAGTGAGCTGTTGGAAAGCTGAGAGCAGCGTGCAAGTCACCATGGCTTTTGAGGATGGGCAGCTCCGAAAGAGAAAAGTTTCAACAAAGACTTGGTCAGAGTGGAGGGTTGCAAAGAGAAAACAGTGCTAGGGGAGAGTGCTAAGGCAGGAGCATATTCTGCTGTTCAAGCCCAGCCACTGAACTTATAGCCAGGGACCAACAGCAGAGGGGAAGAAAAGCACAGGAAGACAGGTCACAGCCGGCCAAATGTGCCTGGCCTTGTAGGCTGTCACAAGGACTTTGCTTGGAAAGCTGTGGGAAGCCCTCTGTGTGACAAGTGTCCTGCAGTCACCCAATTTGGCTCATGACTTCAAAGGACACTCTTTGGCTGCTGAATGACAACCATTCCTGAGGGATAGGGGTTGACACAGCAAGGCTCACCATGGACTGCAGTGTTCCATTAGAGAAGAACTTCTGGTGAAACCAATAGAGGGTAGCCAAGAGGAGAGGAGGAAACAGAGATTTCTGGCTATGCAACAGAAGAAACTGGGAATGAAATGCTAGGTACAGAGCTTAAAGACGAGATGGTTGCATGGCCGGTGGGGTGATGCTTTACTGTGACCCCACAGATGTTTAAAAGAAGCACTAAGACATTTTTCATTGTTCCAGGAATCAGAATTATGTGGTGTCCATCCGAGTAATTTGGGCTATTAGGAAATTTTATTTCTAATAAGAACCTCAGTTCCCAGTTCAACACCCCACAGCGGATGGCATGGGTATGCTGCTGGCATCTGGGGCTCCCGCTCTGTACCTATAGTGGGACATTTTGAGTTTCTTGTAATCTCTCCTTTCCCCGTTACTTTAGACACCGAGGTGAAAACAGGTCTCGACTAGACTATAGGTGAAAGCAGTTGTCTTCTCTCTGTTAACCTTGGGATGTCCTGTCAGCCATTGCTAGTTTCTTTAATTCTCTTAATCCTGTGCTTATAAATCCATCTATTTTTATACACTCCTGTCGTTCACTCTCATTTTTGTCCACATTTCTTGAAACACAGATATTTTGGAAAACACATGACGTGAAAACTTTGTGATTGTCTTGACTCTTATTTCAGCTAATTATGACGTACAGGGCCACATTTCTTAGGGTTTCTGGCTTGCGTGCTCTTTGATTTTTAATTTTCCTTAAACAGTTATCTTTCCGGGTTCTGAATGAACCTGAAAGTGTACTTTATCCTAAAGGATTACTGTCCTAAAGACTACCACCCACAGTAAGAGAAATTCAAGGTCTTTACTATTTGACAGATACTTCTAAGTCGCTAGTTCAATTCTCATATTTTAACAGTTTAGCCATGATTTAGTTTTTAATTTTCTTTTTCTGTCCTTTGTTGTGCTAGTACAGTAACTCACTTAAAGAAACATAATTTGTAATAATAATGTAAAATTCAACAGGCCACAGGAATAGGCAAGGATTTTCTGAACAGAGCCCCAATGACACAAGAAATAATGCCAGATAATAACAAATGAGAACAGAGATAATAAAAACCATCTTCACACCAAAGGACAGAACGAACAGAGAAAGAACAAGCTCTGGATTGGGAACAAGAATTTTGCCAGCTATTCCTGGGACAGAGGACTAATATCTGAATATATAAAGAACTCCAAAAAATGTAGACTACCTGCAAAATAAAAGATGCAATACAAACGAACAAACAAAGTGGACACTTCTCAGAGGAAGAAGTATAAGTGTCCGATAAATTCATTAAGAATGTTCAACAACTCTGGCCGTTAGATAGAAAACTAAAATAGTATTGAGGACCATCTTATTCCAGAATGCCTATCGTGAAGAAATTAAACCGTTACAAATGCTGGTCAGCCTGTGAGAAGATCAAAACTTGTCCAAGCACCATGGAAATCAGCATGCAGATGCCTCCCAAACTAAGAATAGCGATTCTGCTTGATCCTTCGAAGTATTTCCCCCTTTTAGTTTCATGAACTAGTTAAACACATCATAAAACAGTGATTCATCAATATACCTGTTCACAGCAGCACAATTTGTAACAGCTAAATCTTGTAAATGGCCTATTTATCGACAGATGATTGGATAAAGAAAATAGGACATTTATACACAATGGAGTACTACTTTGCTGTTAGGAATAATAACTCTGAGGCATTCATAGGAAAGTGGATGCAAATTGAAGTCCACCAAGTTAAGTAAAATGAATCAAGACACGCAAGCTCCAATATTTTATGTTTTCTCTTATATGTGGAGAGAGAGAGACAGAGAAGGGGGAAGAGAGGAGAGGAGAGGAGAGGAGAGGAAGGGAAGAGGAACATGAAGAGGAAGAGGATGTAGAGAAATCATTTGAAAATTGAAGGAGCGAGAGATGGGGAAGGGAGAGGAGAAAGGAGGATCAAAAACAACTGAAGAACCATGGTGCAAACAAGAGACTCGGACTAAGAGCTGCTAGGCACAAGGAGGGAGAAGAGTGTCAGGGGGAGGAAAGAAAGACAGTACGCGCCTTGCTCTTGTACCAATTCCCCTCAGTGAAGGTAATCATTATGTGCTTCCAGCCTATACTAGTAAAATTTTATAGGAAAAGACGTATAGCTTATATTTTATGCAATTATTTCAGGTTTGGTCTTTTTTCATGGCAAAAGATATTTTGAGATTATGTAGTATTTCATTTTGTCAGTAGTAAAAAAAATCACATAATATTTTTTAAGAATTCAGTTGTTTTGATGATATGCTTTAGAAGGGAATACAAGAAGCTTTCAGAGTTGTTCAAAACAATGGCATTGTATCTCAAATATGAGAAACCTGACCTTAGAAAGGCTAAGTGTGTAAACTGCTTAAGATGGCACAAATACAGATTTGAACAGAAAGCACTCGCAACTCATATTGCCAAAATCTCTGTGCCATGAGACCTCTACTAGCTGTGGCTCGTTTGTATTATATCAAGGTATTATTACCAAGCAGGCTAAAAGATAACATGGCAAAGTTGGCTACTTTAGTTTGACCATTCCCAGAGAAATATTTTCAGTGAAAAGAAAAATAAAACAAAACTCCCCTCGGTACGAGCCCTCCAGTTCCCGTTTGTCCGTTATCTTCTCTTCCTGTGCTTTCTGCCTTTCACCCACCAACATGCTTGGCTTACAAGTATGGTTAATAATACTGTGTGCCAAATTAATTCAGTACCACCCCATATTGCATTTCATGTATAGAAGACACATCGTTGAAAAACATTTTCCCCTAGTGGGTCAAATGACAGGAACTGGGTGAACAGTATGCTCTCTGAAATAGGAGAGCCCAGGTCTCGGAATCCGTCCTGGGTGGCAGTGAGCACGGTATCTCCCAGCAATGCTGCAGGAAGGAGCTCAGGCCCTAGCAATACTTTACATAAAGTAATCTGTCCACAAGGTAGAACTTTTGCATTTCCAATAACTTGTGTTAATGTTTTTGATAAGTCACTGTAGGTTAAAAACATGATTACACTTTCAGTCTTGCACATTAATCATAGAGCAGGAATATTTCGGGAATATTTATCACCATTAGAAAGAGAGAAATGCTGGCGGCGAGAAATTAGGTCAGTGTGAATTTAGGTCAGTAGCCAATAGCATACATATATGTGCACGCGCGCGCGTGCACGCACCCACCCACACACACACACACACACACACACACACACACACACACACACACCGAGAGGACCCAGTCTGAAGTTTAGGACTGGCTTTGGAGTTTTGCAGCAACACGAATCTTTGTGTCCTTATTTCTATCTGAATATCAACATCATGTCTTTTCCTTCTTTTCCTTTATTTTTGTCGCCTCTGTTTTCTTTTCTTGTACTTTCTTCCAATTATAGCATAGTGGAGGATTCTAGTAGCCATTTACTGATGCTGTTATTTATGTCATTACTACAGTTATTTAACTCACCTAGCCTTAAAATCATAGATGTTTATTAATATTGAATCAAACTTCTGGATATGGCACTTCGGTAAGATGGAAAAACACTTTTGAAAGACTTCCTTTCACACGATAGAAATCCTTGTATTACAACTTTTGTTGATAACTTGTTAATAACCAGGCAAGATTTGTTGTGAAAATGAAGTTACAGAATACTATCTCATATTTTTAAAATAAGGTTCTTTTCTATCTCTTGCAATATATTAACGAAGCTAAGTGTCATTCTTCCAAATATTCACAGTGCCATCTTTTTAATGTTTAATTCAAAACCTTGAGATGCTGAGGAAGAAGAGCACTGCGGGCCATGTGGCTTTGTAATTACTACTCTACTCACGGCATTTACTTCTCCTTCTTTAGTCTTTGTCTATGTCGGTGACTACCAGAGTCTAAACTCTGTGACACAAAGTCTGCGTGTGGGAAATGAGAGTTATCAGCCATTCCCTGAGACTCTGAAGCATTGCTTTGGCATTAAAGTGTTCTTTCTTATAAATTCATGGTGATAATAAATGGCAAAATTACCAATTTTATTTTGATAGAATTTTATTCTAACTATAAAACATCATTATCCTGTGAAATTGTAATGTTTGATAAACACTAAATTGTATAGTTTTGAGGAAAAAATAATAGCTAAAAAATGGCATTTGCAAACATAGTAGGTGGGAGGCTGAACTACACACTTGCTCAAGGGAATTACAGAAACATCCCCGCAAGAAGGCAAACAGAGATACTTAGCACTTCCATTCGGATCACAATGGCTGAGTGAAGACTCAACAAATGAAAATCCAGTTGTAAACATAAATGAATTTATTTGAACACTGCTGCCTGGTCAGGTATTTTGTTCACTGAATTAAATTTGAAGACCATCTGCCTGGAAGAACTGTAAAACTAGGTGCTAAAATATAAACCAAAGTTAACTGAGAACCAAAAAATAAACACCAGTTCTAACTTATACCATGAAAAGTCTCAAACGAAAACTATGTGGAAAGGTAGGGGAGAAATAAAAAAAAAAAAATTTCCCTTGGTAAATGTAGCTCAATCATAGTGATAAAATTAAACGATAAAAATAAATAAAACACTCCATGTTCTTCAGTGTACTTTTCATTTATATTGAACTGTACTTTTTCAATCCTACTTTTTTTTGAAGTCTCTAGGAGCCACCAGTCAGTAGCTATTTTGCCAGCAATGAAGGGAAATGGCATAATTTCTAAACCTTTGACCTACAACAGCATTTGCTATTCTGCTACTTTCGTTATGTAAAATAGCACCAGCAAATTATACAGTCAGACAAACAGATGTGCTAATAAGACACTATACAGCCACTTAGAGGTCTAATCTGCCATATTACCCACCACTGAAACTAAGATTTTATTAGATCTGATACTGCAATAAGCTGCTTTTTTACATTTGATCAATTAACAAGTAGATTCTTGACCGAAAAATCACTTAGAATCTCTGAAACATGAAAAGCTGTGGGGCTGTGAAGATAACTCAGTGGTCTAAAGCGCCTGCTTAGGCGGCTGCAAGGGCCGCGGTTCCATCCCCGGCACCACATGCTGCGCCAGCCCCACCCCCAGGGCAAGCTGAGCCGGCCATAAATAAACAAATAAAGTTAAAAAAGAAAAGAGAAGAAAAGCTAAAGCAGTACAGGTTAGTACTTCTTTTGTGTGTTTTAATGAACTTCATTATCTAATCATCAGGAAGGAGACAAGAAAAGTAGCACCTTCATGTGTGCTACATTAAAATGTGCCTTCCCTAAAGTCCTAGGTTGGGGCTTGAACCCCAGGACTTCAGACTGTGAGTGCCCTTTAGGGTAGATAGGGTAGGCATTTTATTTTTTTAAATCATTTATTTATTCGGTACGGGGTATCAGTACACACCTCAGACTTGTACTGATCTTCCTGTCTCAGCCTCCCCAGTGCTGGGATTATAGGCCTGTATTACCCTGCCCAGGTTTGGGGCCAGCACTATGCACCTGGGCTTCTGGGGCTGGCACAGCACAGATCGGGGATCAAACTCGGATGCTTGCACTGGCCAGGCAGGCATTTAGCCCACGGAGCTATCTTCCCAACCCATTCAGGTATTTTTGAAAAGGTGATTAAATCCAAGCTTTGGGGGTCACCCTAGCCTAATCTGAGTGGTGTATGTATGAGATAGTCTGAGGCTAGAGCCCTACTGCAATCCGGTGAGGCTGCCAGAAAAAGGGGCTGTCTGACCTCCAAAGAGAAACTCACCTGTCCTATCCTGACCTTGGCTTTTCAGGGGTGGAGCTGTGAGAAAATAAAGTGCTTTTGTTGAAGCTCCCCAGTCCCTGGTTCTTTACTATGGCAGCACTAGAAAAGTACAGCACAGATTCCCTCTGAGGCTTTTTCTGTGTTTAGTACAGGGTCTGTAAGGGGGTCCCACTACGTAGATCAGACTGGAGTCACCTTTCTGTTTTCAGCCTCTCAAGCACTGGGATTAGCGGCGTGTGCCACCACACCCAATCTCAGTCGCCATCTCACCCTGCTCCTGAGGGTCAGGGCCAGCACTGCACGTGGAGATAAAGCCCTGGCCACTGTGGCACTCTAAGCAGGCACTTTAGTCTGCCTCGTGGGCTCTCATCCTGAAAGTTAATTACGTATTTACTTGTCTTTGGGATCAGATTAAAGAAACGTTGTGTGATCTTCTTTCCATTGCTTTAGACTGGGGTGGGAGACAGAACGGTTTCACAGCATTGGTGTAGATCAAGATTTTAAAAAATCAGAATCCTAAATAAATGCAAAAGCTTAACTTTTCATCTCTTTTATAACTCCCGATGTTTCCATTGATCTAACGTGACTCTCTGTGGCTAACAATTTCTTTCGGAGGGTTACACTGATCAGTCACTATATTTTCAAGTACTGAGAGAATAATTCTTAAAAGGAAAGAAATCGAATGGCTACAGCTGGACCGGAAGGGCAGTCAGTGTCCAGGTCAGAATCATAGTGGCCATTTCCTTTGGGAATTTCCTATCCTCAGAGGCAAAATTCTGAGGTCAAATGCCACTGTGGGCTTAGCAGTGTCCTGTACAAGGTACTGAAAATATTCACATTCTTTACCGTGCATCCATTAACTTGCTCTCCAGTTGCTTGAAGTGCAAATAAATCTATGCAAAGAGACTAATAGGAGACCTTGAAACTCCTTAACAGGAAATTTCATGTAAATTCTACGAGCTTGGACAAGAAAGGTACAAGCACTACTGCTCAGTAAACACAGCAAATGTGCGCTGTTTTCTTGTTGCTGTTGTTTGCTTTGCACAGCTCCCACTCACAGTGATCCTCCTGTTTTCTACCTCCCCATGGCTGGGATTACAGCTGTGGGCCATGACACTAGGACTGCACTGCCAGCTCAGCGTGCCTGAGGGTGGGGCTGGCATGGCATGTGATGACAGGAATTGAACTCTGGCCCTGTGCTTGCTAAAGCAGGCGTTTAGTCTGCTGAGCTACCTTACTGGTCCTTAAGTTTTTATTATAGTGCATCAAAGTTTGCAATGATGACATTTAAGATGGATATATATATATATATATATATATATATCCATCTTGTTGGAAAAAATCCAACAAAGTGATGGATGAGGCTTAATAACCCAGCTTCACATAGAAAGCTATCACCCAAATATATTCAGAATGTGTGATTATATGAATTAAATAGTGCATTAACATCTCACAATTTCCCCGTGAAGGTTAAAGCGGTCAGAATTTCACAAAGGAGGCCTGTGGTTTCTTTCTAGTTGCTCCCAGATAGAAAGCAGGAGAGAAAGACTTCAATTTCAGCCCCCTGATTCCAGAGCCTGCACCATTAACCGACTGAAGTGGAAAATATTCCCTTAAAAATGAAACATCACTAAGCGTATACAATAAGGGTATACAATAAGGGCATGTCACGTTTAATCCTAGAAAAACATCATGACGTAACATTTTTCCCTTTAAGAAAAATCTCGTTTTCCAATTGCGCTGTCAGTGAAAAGTGGCTGTAATAAACGTGTGTCTACCCCTGGAGATATCTCATGATAATGTCACGGACGGTCACCGTTTTAGTGACTTTTCTTATTGCTGGGGCAAAATGCATGAGACTGAAAGTTAAAAGGGAAAAGGGAAAAGGTTTATTTCAGCTCTCAGTTATAGCAGTTTCTGCCCAGGCCTGTGCTGCTCCAGGCCAAGGTGGCACAGCAGATACTGTAGAGGGGAAACAGTTAACAGCAGGCGGAGACTAACCTACGTGATGAGGGACAACAGACCATAGCTCCTTTTAGCCCTCATATCTTACCAAGCCTACTTGGAACAGGCCGCTCGCTCACCCTTAATCCCAGTGCCCTCGATCGTGGCACTGCACCACGAATCAACTCCAGCCTCACATGCTCTAGGTCCAGCCACCTCTAAAAAATCTCCACATTCATCTTCATGAGGCTTTGGAGGACAGCTCGACACGAGCCAGGCCAGCCATCGGTCACTCAGCCTATAGACTGAAAGATCCTGGTTGCCCAAGTTACCATTGGCATTTACTAGACCAGACTTTCAATTCTTCCCAGGCAGAAACAAGGCGACAGTCATCCCTGTAAACACAGTGGAAGTCAGGGTGGTTTGAACAAACAGGTGACCTGATTTGAAAATGGGCAGCAGACCTAAGCTGAAATTCCTCAACACAAAATATAAATGTCCAACAAGTATATGAAAACAACGTCCAACGTCACTAATCATCAGGGAGATAAAAATCAAAACCACAGTGAAACCAGGCGTGGTGGGGCATGAAACCCTGGCACTCTGAGAGGCTGAGGCGGGAGGACTGCAAATTTGAGTCCAGCCTAGCAATTTAGTGATTTAGCAAGATCCACTCTCATAATTAAAATGCATGAATACATACATACATACGTAATACTGCATACATACATAATACATGCTATTGCAAAGAACAGAAACAAACAAACAAAAAACAACTACGAAATAAGTGCTGATGAGGTTGTAAAGAAACCGGAACACTTGTGTACTTCCAGTAACAATGTAAATTTGAGATACCCATTATGAAAAACACATTGGAGGTTTTCCAAAAGTAGGAGTACCCACAATCCCATGTCTTTGGGCACATACTCAAGGAAACAAAATCAGTATGCCAAAGAGAAATGGCGCTCAATGTTCTCGGCCACAGTAGCTACAATAGCCACAGAATATGCCTGCGTCCAGCAGCTGGTGAATGGAGGCGTGGAGCGTACCCACAGCAGAACACGATTCAGCCACGAACAGAGTGCAGTCCTGTGGTCTGCGATGAAATCGGACAGCACTGCATTAAGTGGAACAAACCAGGAAGAGAAAACTACATTTCACATTTTCTTGTTCACGCAAGGTCTAAGGAAGTTGATTTCATGGAACCTGAGTGCAGAACGGTGGTTACCAGAGGCCGAGAATGTGGAGACAGAAGGGCTAGAGAGAGCCTGGCAAAGTTACCGTTAGATAGGGGCAAGGTGTCCTGGTGTGCCACTGCACGGTAGGGCGACAATAGATGATGATCACGTGCTTCACTTTTCAAACACCAGAAGGAGTTGAAGTCATTTTAACATGAAGTGATAAATATGAGAGAATAGATATGCTTAACTTGATTTAAATACTATGCAGTGTACCTCTGTTGGAAGGTATCATGCATTACTTCATTAACATGTACACTGTAGCGGTTGAATAGTCGGCTTGCATGGGGACATCCAAGTAAACTGTGTCCCCACGGCACTGGGCATGGAAGACACACCCGAGCGCTGTTGCCAGAAGTCACAGAAGAGAGGGAGGGGTGTACCGCATGCTGCTACTGATTCTCCCGGAGAAGCTTTGCTGTGGCTGGATTCCCCCGACCTGAAAGCAGCTGCTCCCGTGGGAGTAGGAGCTTGGGTCCTCGCTGTCACGGGGGATGTCTGCTCTTCCCTGTAGGGGACCTCTGGGCTTAACCTGGAACACTGCTTCCTGGCTCGAGGGCAAGCCCCGCAGCCTGCTGGGATAGATCCTTCCAGCTTTCTACACAGAGGTGTCCAGTCTAAGCACCAGTGCCTGGGCTTTCTGGCCCTGGCTCTTCAGTCTTCTACCAGGAGCTCCCGAGCCTCCTAATGAGAACCTGTGTGGCACATGCAAGCCATTATCCAGCCATGGACGCAGGCTTCCTGCTGGACTCGGGCAAGCCACGGCCAAGGGACCTTGGCCAGATTCCTTGAATCTAGCATGTGGACAGATCTCTTGCCCTCTACTGCATTTGTTTTATGGGGGTAAATATTATAAGAAAAAAATCCTATAAACTTCTGTGTCCTGTATCAAGTCTCTTCCCTTGGCATGTGACGTGGTGGTTTAAGAGCCTCCCTGCCAAGCGCAGGACCTGGGTTCGACCCCTGGTACTGTGTGCTGTGCCAGCCCCTAAACCCAGGATGCTCCTTACTGGGCACCCAAATCAGGCATGGTGGTGGCGCACTCCTATAATCTCAGAGATGAACAGTGAGACCCTGTACCAAATAGACAAATAAGTAAATACATAAATTATAAAAACGTTAACAAGTCAACTCTTCCCCTGGAAATCCTGACTGTAGCACACAATTTTCAAGTTTTTATTAGTTAAATACAAATATAAGAAAAAAGTAAAAAGAATGAGTTAAGCAAATGCTGGCACAAATTTTGATATCACATAGCCAGGGCATTAAGTTGTGAAGCATTAAGGCTGTACGCGGCAATGTGATTTAGTGCAATCACTGTGGAGTCATCAGTATGGAGAGTCCTCAGAAACTAAAACTATCCAATACATGTGGCCCAGCCATTTCCCTTGTAGGTAGGTGTCTACCAAAACTAGCTGAAGATATTTTACCAAAATGCATATGCATACCAGAGTAACCTCGTAACAGCTCAGTCTTTCAAGCGGCACATACGTTTATCAAAAGAGGAGCTGGATAAAGGAGAAGCGGCACTCTCACTTAACGGAGGGCTACTCTGCCAGAAAAGAGGATAAATTCTAGTTACTGGAGGAAAATGGAGGAACCTCAAGATCAAAGTGGTGCATCAGAAGCATAAGCTTAACTTCTCTTTTTTGGGAAATCCAGAAAATCCTCTAACCTTCTGCACACCTCAGAGTTGCAATAGGACCAGCCCAGTCCACAATGAAGTTGTGTAAGCCAAACTAGCATCTGGGAAAAATTTTAAAGGAATGGCATCTCCGGGTGTCGTGTTTTGCCCAGCTGTCCACCTTCCCTTGCATAGAGATGGTGGTGGAGGTGGTGAGTATCAATCCTTTGGGAAGACAAAAGTCTAACAGTGGGGCAGAAAGCCTCAACAAACTGAAGTTCTCAGGCACACCCTGAGCCCCCCATCAGTCTGACAGGAGCTGTAGTGGAGGTAAGGATGACAAATTAAATCATGGTGGCTGGAGACAGTCGGGGTGACTGACATTCCCATCACCCGCATCCACTCTGTAATTGACACACATGTCTGGCTAGTAAATGAATTCAAGCACACATAGAAGGTTTTCGAACTCTTATTTAATACCATCAAATGTTTATAAAGTAGGAATTCATCGCAGAAATCTGAGCAAATTCACAGCATTCTCAACCTGTCTATCTTGCTCGAGGGATTGATCTGCTTACTGGCTGGGTGAGACCAATTAGCCATGAGACATGGCACGCCGCTATGTCTTAGGAATCGTCAGTCGTGATGATGCCAACAGGGTAGCTGAGGGGCAGCCAATCTATTTGTGATCCTGGCTAACAGGTCTGGTCTGTGAAAGTTTGATAATTCATCACTAAAATAAATTTTTAACATGATCTCGATTGCCGAGAAGTGCAACCAATTTGCTATGAAAGCAATTCATCATTTACAAATGGTGAATAAATGACAAGTACCGTGAAGTATCCAGTACCAACGAGTCTCAGCTTCTCTTTCACTTGTTAGCAGGAGGTAAATGTGTGTGGTTTGCCTGCGCTCCTCCTGGGTTACTCGTAAAGATGAACCCTTGGTGCACAACAGAAGTTCAGCGAGCCGAGGTTCACCCGTGCGGGTTCTATGCTGAGCAGCTGAGTCCCCTTCGTTAGCAGTGAGGCTTCGCTGCTTCCCGGAGCATCACCACGCGCACCCGTTGGTAAGCAGAGCTCGCGGCAGCCTGTCTGGCTCTAGATCTGAGGCTCCAGCAGGGGCTCCGGCCCTGGTCGCCATGACTCCAACTTTGGAAGGAAATTTCAAGGTGGAATTGAAAGGCGAAAACTTATGTGATATCTTTGTATTTACCTAAATAGAAGGTTAAGCCACACAGAAATTCCGATGTCTTATTTCGCCTAAATAATCCTTTGGAATTTATTATTATATAATTATAATAATATAACTTCATCACAAGATGAAAAGAAAGATGTCAGTTAAGCCAGCGATATAGAAACATTTGAAATGTTCATCAAATTTTTATTATCTAGGCAATGTTTTACACTTTTGTATTTTTTTTATTATCAGAAGAGAACAGACTATAGTAAACAAACAACAACAGAACACATTAGAAATGACACAGAACTTCACTAGGCAAAACAATGGGAATTCGACACTGGTTGCTGGACTGCATGATGTTGTCTTCAAATCAGCTGTTCAGATGACCAGATTAAGTGTGCAAAATTAATTTTAAAAATTGTGCTGGCTGAGCTATGTCCCCAGCCCTTGTTAGTTTTTATTTTTACTCCATGAGGACAGCATAGCAAGCTGGTATAATTTCCATCTTCTAAAATTTGTTTGAACTGACTTATTATGTGATTGAATATATAATCTATCCTAAAAATGTTCTGTGTACACTTGACGGAGTCTGTTTTCTTCTGCTGTTGGTGAAATTTCATCTGTCAGATCCATAGATCTATGGGATCGCTAAGTCCTTCCCTTCCTTACTGATCTTCTGTCCTGGTGTTCTATGGATCATTAGGGTGGCGCTGGGCAGTCTTCGCTGCCTCTGTTCCTGTCCCTTTTTCGCTTCCGCTCCGTCAGTGACTGCCCCGTGTGCTCCACTGCCCTTCGGTTGTTTGCAGTGTTGCTTGTAGTTATTATTTCCTCTATGGCGAGGCGATCCTCGTATGACCTGGAGACCTCTGTCTCCTGGCGTTCTCTGACCTGGAGCCCGTTTCCTCTGACCTGTGACTGGCGCCCTGCTGCCTTGCTCTTGTTTTTGTGAAGCTCCTTTGCCCCTCTTTCCGTTTTCAGCCTGTGTGTGTCTCTAAGGTGAGTCTCTTACATGGTCTTAACTTTTTAAAAGTCTATTCAGCCACGCTGAGAGCTTTTAAGTCATTTACATTAAGAAATTACTGACGTGAGGGGAATATCGTTCGTAGCTATTGTCTCATTTTTTCCGTTATCTTTCATTGATTTTTCTGAAAAGACAGTTTGATTCCTACTCTATTTTATTTTCAGTAAGTATTTATGGTTACCAGAGGGCTCACACAGCAGCTCATAGTTCTATGCATCTCACATTGACAGTAATTTAACTTTAGTAGTACAGTCATAGCTCAAACGTTAACTTCACCCTCCACACTGTGCTTTTGATGTCACATTTTACATATTATTGTATCATCTGTCCTTTAATGTGTCATTGGTTACTAGTCTAAATGTTGTCTTTCAAAATTCTACATCAGAATCAAGGTGATTTACACAGCGTCACCACAGTATTCTATGTTTATCTACATAGTTTAGTTTATCATTGAGGTTTAGATTTTCATGTTACCTCACGACTCTCTTTAACATCTCATTGCAACTTGAAGGAATCCTATTTAGCATATCTCTCTTTCTCTTTCTCTACCTCTGTTTCTGTCTGTCTCTGTCTTTCTTTTTTTTTTGTCTTTTTGAGACAGGGTCTCGCTATGCAGTTGAGGCTAGCCTTGAGCTCACTTTTGTAGCCCAGGCTGGTCTCGAACTTGCACTGATCCTCCTGCCTCAGCCTCCCGAGTGCTGGGATTACAGGCGTGAGCCACCACGCCCGGCACTGTCTCTGTCTTTCTATCTTTCTCTATGTCTGTCTGTCTGTCTGTCTCTGCTTCTCTCTCTTTCTGTTTTGTGACACTGGCGACTGAACTCAGAACGCCGTGCTTGCCAGGCAGGTAGTCACACCACTGAGCTAACTCTCTATTGCAGTGAGCTCCCAGGCCCCAGCATTTCTTACAAGGCAAATGTAGTAGTGATGAACTCCCTTAATTTATATTTATCTGGAAAAGTCTTTATTTCCGCTTCCTTTTTAAAAGGCAATCTTTGTTGGCTACAATACCTTAGTTAACACACTTCTTTCCTTCCCGGCTTTGAAAACTGCTCCTGACGGACTGGGAGGTCTCTGCTGAGAAATCCCCCTATCATCGTGTGGTGGTTCCCTTGTGCTAGCAGTCACTGTCCTCTTGCTGTTTTCAAACTCTACCTTTCATTTTTGATACATTCACTATCCTGTTTCAGGGAAGATACTCCTTTGAGTCCATGAACCCAATTCCATTTCCTTCCCAGGATTAGGGGTTTTGGTCATCAATTTTTTTAATTGTCTCTTGGTGGCTCTTTCTTCTTTGGAACTACCAAACCACGTGTGTCATTCTACTCAACAATGTTGCATAAAGTCCTCAATCTTTGTTCAGTCTTTTACACAGTTTTGGTCCTCTGGTGGATATTTTTAAATGGCCTGTCTTTTGAGTTCTTTCTTATGCTTCACAGGATTTGTTGCTGCGCTTCCCAGTGAATAGTTGAGTTCAGTTGTTTCACTGAACTGTCTCACTGTCTTTAGCTCTAATTTCTGCTTTTTTCCCCCCTGTATTTCTTTTTGTTAATGTAATGGGCTTGTTCAGGCATAATTTCCTTGGAATGTATGAGATATTTTTTAGGATCACTGTTTCAGAGTTATTTCCAAGCCATTCATGCACCTTCATCCCTTTATCATCAGCATCCGGGACTTGTTCTGTCACTTTCTTTGGGATGATGTGTCTCACTTTTCTTCATGTGTCTCCTAGGTTTTCATTGGGACTTGAATACACTTGGAAACCCAGACTCCTCGTTCTTTCTTTATAGATCCATTTCAGGTGAAGTCTTTGCCCACTAGCCAAGCAAGGGACTGTTGCGATGTCTGAAACTGTGCTGAGTGGGATGAAACTTCTGTGGGCCGAGGGTGCGATGTCTTGATGAGAGAAGTTCGCCGATCCCTTCTGCAGGAGCCTGCCCTCTTCCTCCCCAGGCATCTCCGAAGCACTGCGAACTGTTCGCTTCCACAACAGCGAGCTGCTGTGCCTTCCCTCCGTACCTGCTGGGCATCCATCCAACGCGCGCTTCTCCCAATCCAAGCTGAGTCCGGCCAGGCAGTAACATAACCCTTTGCCCAGCCTTCTGTCTTGGTTACTTTTCTGGCTATTGGGGAAATCTACGGGACTCCCAAGGTTAAAGAGGGAAAGGTTTATTTAGCTCATTGTGTGCAGATTTCAATGCACAATCAGCTGGCTCCAAGGCAGGGTGTCGCAGAGGGGCGACAGTTCATAGTGGCTGAAGACAGCAAAGCAACAGGGCCATAGGCCAAGCCTGCTTTCCTCCCTCACACTGTGTGCAGCTTACCACCCACATTACTAATCCCAGCAACAGACAGTGACCTACCTAACCACAAACTCTAGGTTCCGCCACCTCCAAAAACCACACCCTCCTCGACCACGCGGCACCATCCAAAGAGCTGGGGAGCAGAATACGGTCTTCTTTCCTTTGCCTGTTTTCCTACTGAAAGTGATGCACCCCTAGTTCGTGCACCTTCTTGTTCTTCCCAAGTGGGAGAGCTGCAGCAAGCCGCACCGTCCTCTTCTCTGTTCAAGGGTGCTCCCACCCCTAGCGCCCAAACTGTGCTACGTCAGTATTCCCAATGAGGCAAGAGAGCCAGCAGTCTCTTGGACCGTCCTTGAAAGAGATGGCAGTTTAGAAGAAAGCTTCACTCCGTTGTTCTTCCTTGACAGAATCGTGAGCCAGGGGGAGTTTTGTCCTGATGCAGGGTGCGCTCGCTTATTGGAAGGACTGATGCCAGTGTAGCTGCGGCTCACAGCTGCCAGCAGAACTGTTGCGTTCTCTGTGCACCTTGGTCCTTACATTGCTGCTAAACTGGTGTTTCTCTGGGTGGATCCAGGACTGCGACTTCCCATTCTGCAGTCTTGCCCATATCAGTCCCCCACCCCTGGCCCCACACCGCCACAATGCAGTCACTTTAAATGAACCAGTCAGCTTTATCTGTGTGTCCCTTTGAAGGTAACTCTTAATAAAACAAAGGAGAGCAATATAGAAAAAAGAAAGAACGAAAGAAAAGAAAAGAAAAGAAAAGAAAAGAAAAGAAAAGAAAAGAAAGAAAAAAACCTCTTCGGATTTCTCCATGAAATTAGATTATCAAAGCTCTACTATGTCCAAAAAAAGATGCATAATTTGGGTCTCTACTATAAAGAAAGTTATAGCTGCTTTTCTTGCAAATGTAATCATTTTTTTTCCTAATCAATGATTGTAGGTTAATTTGCAAATGACGTTAAACTTGCCTTAAAAGACAGCTTCATTTAATATCCTATATTTTTGTTAAACAGATGTGTCCATTTGAAATTTGATCTCAACAACATGAAAAGAATCACAAAGTTGCTATTATTTGTGCCTGTAAGTTTGCAGCAAAACTTATATATTTCTGAGTTGCTTCTCCCTTGTCACTAATTAGAAGGACCTGACATTCATCACTTACTTCAGAGTTATGCCAGATTGTCTCCAGGGATGATTTAGCTTCAGGCCTGCTGCTATAATTCTGGAATTGACATCTATACTTATCATCCCTGCTGTAGCTTTATGTGAGGATAGCGGGCCTATCTATGGCAGCCATAATTGCACAAGAAGTGTTCTAAGATATTCCCATTAAGTTAGACAAGCTATAAACAGGGCCAAACTAACGATGCCTGCAATATATTCCCAAATTCTGCCCAAATATCTAAAAAGTTGAAGCACTTAGAGTAAATTTTTTAAAAATTTGAATTTTCTAATTATAAGAAAGTATGCAATACTTTGCGAAAAAACAATCTATGGTTAGTTGTATCAATTGGAGATTGAGTGAGCAGAGAGCCTGTCTTGCATAGGTAAGCCCTAGGTGCAACTCCCTCGATTGAAGAAAAAGAGAGAAATATAAAAGGAAAAATAAGACACACACACACACACACACACACACACACACACACACACACACACAGGCTGTAGCTCAAAGGCCCACATTTATCCAATACCGTCAAAACCTTTACATGTAGCCTACAATACATACGTGAAGAACGTTCTCTCTACATATGATGTAGCGTATTTTTCTGCAAAAAAATGAGAGGGACGCTTGGTGTTTCATGAGAAAGCCCTTTAAAAATTCCCTGCAGTATTTTAAAACATAAATTTTCTCTCTTTTTTGTGAGGATGAAATATAACTAACAGTAAGGTACGGGGGAAAGAATGCTCTTTAAAGAAAAATAATCACCAAATAAATAATAAAGACATGCTATTGATGATGCAACATGCTTTTGAGTTCCACTGCAGAAAAATATTAATATTGGTTTTGAAAACTACTGATGGGTCTCCTGGCTGCACCCTCCGGCTTCTCAAGGCATACCCCCCCTATCATCATTCGTGAAGTGTTCATATCTCTTAAGCTCTCCCAAGTGGTGAGCTAGATCTTCATGTTACTATCGTTCAGACCAGGAACTGTCCACTGAGGAAGACTCTTTTGAAGCTCAGCCTTTTACTTAAGCCACACGTACTCGCCCCAGGCCGGCTCAGTAAGTCTAGAGGTGCTGATGCAGGAATTGCAGGCCTCTATTGGTCACAAAAAAGTGCTGAGGAGTCGGGCCACCCAACCAGGTGCTTTGGCATGAGTCTGAGTCTGCGTAGTGGGAGGAGGGTCTTTTTCAATTGCAGAAAGGCAGCAAGGGCGCTAGCAGTGTTCCTGTTGACCCCTGTCCTGGAGGCTCATAGGAGGTCTCTAGGTTTCTCCTATGCTCCAGTGTCGCCTCCTTCCAGTTCCACTTTCTAAACTACCACAGGTCTAAAAAGAAAGAGAAGAGGAAGAAGATGCTTAGCCACAGCCCTTCACTGTTTCAGAACCTGGCTAGTTCCTTATATTTGATGTATTTAATTACATTTTATGCTGTACGCAGGCCATCAACCTTCCTAGCAAGCACTTCCTCTCTTCCTCAGCCAGGGAAGCGGGCTCAGGATCTTCGCTGACTCTGTAGTCAAGTCATTCTCCTCACTTGCCCAAGTCAAAACATTTCCCTCTTTAAAACTGAGGAAATAATAGCGTGAACAACAACTACCCTTGGGAGAATGTCTACACTAGGCCGTATCAGATATTTTATGAGATAAAGCAGGTACTGCTGTTATTCCTGACTCACAGGTGCAAATCTTTAGCATGAACCATTAAGGCATCTCGTGGAATGCCGCAACATGAGCAGGCGGTACAGCGAGGCATTCAACTGCGCAGAGGGGGATAGCATCGAGGAACAGCCTGATCCATTGTTTGAGCATTAGTAACACTCAGAAACCCTTGACACACCACAACTTCACGTCACAGATACATCTTTACTTCATTTTTCTAGCGAACTATTGTTTTCTCAAGATAACATCTAATTTATTTTTACCATTTTGAATAAGTTTTCTAAAACACATAAAAACAGCATCCAGTGTATCTTCTGGTGCATATATACTTTCAAATACAGTCTTTTCACTGATTAAGCCACACCCCGTCCCCTACTTTTACCTGCTGTCTCCATGTGTTAGGAAACATAAAGAGCCACTTGGTACAGAAAGAGCTGTGCGCAAGAAAATCACGTGCACAGGAGGGGGCGGAGCTGAGAAGCCCCTAGCAGGGCAGGATGAGCATCTATCAGATACTGTTATCAACATGAGTAAAAAGAAAAAGAGAAGAGGCTCCTCCCTCAAACCCAAGTCATCCTCTCCATCAGGCAAAAGTTTGGCACCATGGGGCCTTTCCACCAGGATACAGAAGAGTCCTGGACATGGTCTTGCTACTATGACACCCTCTAGGGACACGAAGTGGGAGAGAAACCCTGGCTTCTCTCTTCCCCATTCTTCTCCAATCAACATCTTCCCCCAGTTGGCTTCAAATGGAAAACCGCTAGTCGGTCTTCCTGCTGGACTACAGTTGGAGGCAGAGGAGGGCAAACCTGGGCCTTAGAGCAAACAGGCCCAGGCCCTGTACCCCTGGTGAAAATCTCAGTCTTAGTCCACACTGTGGAAGATCTCTCTTCTCTTGTTCCACAAAGCATACAATGTCACTCTTGTCTTTTTGATATGTACTGCTCCTGGTGTAAACTCAGTTACTGTCATTCTCTCAAGAATAGTACTTGAAAATAAGAGACTGGGCCAAAAACCATATTCTTGACAGGCTACAGTTTTGTATTTCCTTGAATTTCCAAATATTTGTGTCAAAATTGTGTAACTGCTTATATCACATTGTATGGAAAGTTATTAGAATATCAATGATGGTCAGAAAATATCATTTACAAGCTAAGTCAAAGATATTTGATACTCAGAAAGCCAGTGATGATAAGCCCAGTACCTATGTTATAGAATAATAGCATCACAAAGCTTTTCTGCTGGAGGGTTGAGCATATCTTGAAATTCATCCAATACTGTCACTAATAAAATTAGTAATAGTTGGTTTGTAACTGCCATTGAAGTAAGTGCTAAATGTTAGACACATTCTCATCAAAACCTCCCAATGAGCTTTGAACCAAGTCTGTATTTTCTTCTAGAGGCTAAGTTTTCGTAGCCTACAGAATTCCCAAATATATGCAATGTACCTTATATTTGGGAATTAATAATCCTTTTTATTGAATCATTCAAGTTCCTGAAACATGCAGCAGAAATTATAAGGTAAATGTTTGAAAAACATGTCATAATACTGAACGGGCTTTTCATATGAATTGAGAGGAATATGCTGAAAGAGCTTCTAAGTTTTATTTAATGTATGTCTGTATTACACAACCTAGGTCAGGTGCAGTTAGGGTTAAACAAATTAAGTATACATTCAGGAAAAGAAATCACTAATAAAAAGGTAGTAGAAGAAACAACTGAAGAGTGGAAAATTAGTACTAAGCAGACTGTGTTGGCAGATCACCTTCGTATATCTGGCAGACTAAAGTAGACAGAAAATGAAAGAGAAATACTAATGAACATACAGAATTGTTAGTGTACGGTTAATAAAATGAGATTTTAAAAAGAAAATAATGAGGTAGAAGTAGTTGAATAATAGACAGAATATTTTTCCAGAAGACATTAAAATTTCAATTTCAAAACGAATGACCCCATGAGCTCCAAGAAATGTAAGTAAAAATGACTCAACATCTATATAAATTGTAGTGACGAAGCAAAAGTTTAACCAGAACAGTTAGCTATGGACAACCAATAATCAGAATTGCAAAATCTTTCTCACCTGGAGTGGTAGCCAAAATTGAAAATATCTTCAATATTAAAAAAAAAAATGGTAAGTGAAACTTACAATCTACATATTCTGTCACTTACACTGAGTGCCCAATAACAATATGTTTAATTCAAAATTTAAGCTGTTTTGCATAAAAGAATCTTGAAAGAACACATGAATTCAGTGATATACGATAAAGAAAACAGGATGAAAAATAGTAAAGAGAAAGGTGATCACACCTGTTGATTTTAAAATTATTAAGACTACTCGGAGTAGTAATGTATAAGACTAATACCATGCTTGGAATGTCTCTCATTCTGTTCATTTAGGTGTGTGCTGTTTCTAGTGTAATTTCAATTATAGCCATACTGTCTCTCAAGTAAATGTTTGTCTTAAAAGAAAACAAAAAAGGGTAATTAAAGAGAATATGAGACAAGGAAAAATGCCACAGTATTGACCTGTCACAATTTTGTATATGCTTAGGTTTCAAAATTTCTGTGTACAATGTGTAATACTTCTTTTAAAAAATCACATTCTATAGGGATTTATTAGAATATCAATGATTGATGGAAAATGCTGGTTCCATGTTAAGTCTAAGGCATTTAATATTGAGAAAGACAGTCATGTTAAGCTCAAGTACCTATGTTATAGAGTAATAGTATCACTGAGGACACAAAAGAACTTGTACTGTAATATCCCATAACTCAGTGGTGTCACAGATTTTCTGTTCAAGGAGATTATGGGGCCACAGAGGAAAGGGATCAATGATGTATAGTGTGCCTAAGGAGAGTCACCTAGAGAGAAAACATTCTCTCAGGATTTCACAGAGTGCCAACTGCTCAAGCAATGGCCATGACTCATCCAGATGGTTGACAGTGACAAAAGTTCCACAAAATGCTGTACATGGTTTCAGGTAAATCCTGAGGGGGTTTGATTGACTTTGTCAGATACAAAAGTTACATGTTCTGTTATATAGGTCTTGCTTTAACTTGGCCTTAACCACACAGCAGAAAAGTTTAACCACGAAGCATAAAATGTAAAGTCAGATTAATATGCTGAGCTTTAAAAGGCTCAAGTTAACAGTTCCTGACATTGAAATCTCTGCTGATAACCCACTACTATTATGGAATATTAGACTATGTATACAGCTACCTTCTGCAAGTTCAATGACAAGTATTTGTATGAATAGTATTTGGAAAAGTTATCATATCTGCATCTTGTACTCTGAAGAACTACTATGAAGTCAACAACATGGATTGTATTAATTATTGTGGCTGCCCTACTAACGTGTTTTGAAACTGTCTCATTGTTATTTCTTATTAAAAGTAATAATAAAATGAAAACAAAGATGAAGTGGGGGCTGAGGATAGCTTGATGGCATAAGTGCCTGCCTGGCAAGCACAAGGTCCCAAGTTCGATCCACGGTACCCATGCTGTGCTAGTTCCAGGACAGGTCATGGTGGTGCATGTCTATTAATCCTAGTGATGGGGAGGCCAAGACAGGAGGATCACTATGAGTCTCTGCTACATATCAAGACTCTATATCAAATAAACAAAAAAATAAAATATCAAAAAAGACTAAGTACTGATCCTGGGGCCTAAAAGAACGAAAATGACCTGTGACAACAACCAAGATTCGATAATACTTATCCTACTGTCAGTGCCTCTTACACCCATCTTACCATTTAGATTTCTAATTTGTTGCTACGACACATAGCTGTTTGTCCAATATTTGGCCAATAAGTTTCCTAGAAAGTCATTTTTAGAGTTCTCTGGTAAGCTTTTGAGATGATGGTTTCTCTCTCTTACGTTTTAAAGTGTCTGCTGTACTCTAGACCTCAGGCCTTGGTGACTCTGGTCCCATTTCCTGCTCATGTGAGTACCAAGTCATTTCCCTCTGAAGACTTTTGCCAAAAGCACACCGAGTATTTTGTTTTCACTCTCAGAGCCTGTCCCTGCAATCACTGAAATAGTGAAATTTGTCACCTAAGATGCTTTTGAAAGGTTTTGTGGTCTGTGTTGGTAATGCCTCACCTCAGGGGATCCATATTTTAGGATTGTGCTTCCCACTGTTTTCTTTTTCCTAGACTTTTCTCTAGAAATGGCAGCATTTAGGCTGTGGCATGTTCTCAGTAGTTAGGTAGGGTCAACTTTTGGCTCTGTCTGAAGGTGTTTGCTTCTCAACTGGAATGTGCAGTAGGACTTAAGAATACAGATTCTGAAGCAGCATCCTAGACTTAGCAAAAAGGACTGGTGTGAAGGAATTTAAAGGGTGTCCACAAGGGCTGCTGAGATAGCTTAGGGTGCTAAGCACCTGGTTAGGCAAGCACAAGAGCCTGGGCTTGATCCTCATCACCACATGCCGCACCAGTTCTGCCCCCGGCCATGCTGAGGCCACCGAGACCAGGCATGGTGGCACCTGCCTGTAATCCCGGCAATGGGGAGGTTGAACACAGGAGGAGCACTAGGAGTCTGCGAAAGAAAATTATTAAAGAAATAATATTATATCATATATATTATTATATTATTATACTATTATAAAATGAAGCTCCAAATACCAAATACATTTTTTAAAAAAGGGGCATCATGGACATACTAATATAGCCTGTGTTGACAAACGCTACTATGGAGATTTCCCACAAGCTGGGGCTAGATAATGTGGAGGCCAGGGACTGTGCCTACAGGTCATGGAATCATTCTATAGAAAACCCGAAGGCCCATACACTTGCCTCTAAATAGAGAAGTTTCTCTCTTTGTGGCAGCAAAGTATAAATAGCCAGTGAAAATCTGTTTACAGAACGTGTTCATTATTTTCCATCTCAGGTTACATTGAATCTTCCTTCTGTCTTCATAGCTGATTTGTTATCTGTATAAAAATTTAAGCTTGCAGAGGCTAAGGAGATAATTTGGTGGTCTAAGCGCCTGCCTGGTACATGCTATGACCTGGGTTTGATCCCCAAAACTGCATGGCACTACAGCTTATAATCTCAGTACTCAAAGGTTGAGAAAGGAGGATCATTATGAGACAGAACTGTGTAGTAAGACTCTGTATTAAACAAACAAATAAATAAATAAATCTTTTAAAAATTAAGCTTTCAAATTGGAAGACAAAACTTAACTTTCATTATAGCAAGAAACTACGAAGCTAAATAAATGTAATTCCCTAAAATTCTTTTGAATACTGCTATTTTAAATGGCATATATGAGGGGCCAGGGAGATAGCTCTGTGGCACAAGTGTCTGCCTGGCAAGTGCAAGGTCGTGAGTTTGAAACCTGGTCCCACCAAAAAATAAATAAATAAATAAATAAAAATTAAAAAAAAATAAATGGCATATATGTGTCACATTATAATTTTTTGAAATCTAATAAATTTGCTTATTTGTTAGATTGCTTCCTTCCAAAAAGAAGGAAATTGTCAAATGATGCTTTAGTGGAAACCTTTACAAAAATACCAGGTTCACGTACCTTTTCCAAACATCACTTATCCAATGGAAAAAGAAAGTGTCAAAGAAATATATGATTGTAGCATTTTAGTAGCAAAGGTAAGTTATGGTTTTCATTATAAAACAGAAACCTAAAATATATTACATATGTTATTTATACGTTCTGCTTCCAAAATATGAGTAATATCAACAGGCTAATGATTCGTAGTCTACCCGATTGGTCACTGAGTTCATGATCTCTTGCATTCATGTAAAAATAATATATTCAAAACTTGGTCCAATTTCTTTGCTGATAGTTGTGTCTATCAGACCTGTCCACTTGTGGTAGTTAAGCATTGAGGTCCCCTTTACAACTGTCTTGTTGTTTGTCTGATATTTCATGCCCATGAGTGTATGTTCTATGAAGTTGGATGCCCTGATATTTAGTGTGATATATTTATAACTGTAAACTCTTCCTGTTAAACTGCTCCCTTAACCACTATGCACTAACCTTCTGTGTCTCTCCTGATTAGTTTTAGTTTCAAATCCACTAGGTCTGAAGTTAGGATAGCAACTCCTACAGTTTTTTTCCAGGTTCCTTTGCATGAAATATGGTTTTCTATCCTTTGATTTTT